>PITA01002454.1:0-161005 GCA_004023965.1 Spilogale gracilis
GTTTCTCAGAGTCCAGAGTATCTCATGCTTCATCTCCCTCTCTGATTTACCCCAGTTCACATTTCCTTTCCTTCTCCTACTGTCCTCCATGTTACTCCTATGCTCCACAAGTAAGTGAAACCATATGATACTTGACTTTCTCTGCTTGGTTTATTTCACTCAGCATAATCTCCTCCAGTCCTGTCCATGTTGCTACAAAAGTTAAGTATTCATCCTTTCTGATGGAGGTGTTAATATTCCATTGTATATATGGATCATATCTTCTTCTTTTTAAAGAAAAAAGATTTTAATTTATTTATTTAACAGAGAGAAACACAGCTAGAGAGGAAACAGAAGCAGGGGGAGTGAGAGAGGGAGAAGCAGGCTTCTCGCTGAGCAGGGAGCCCCATGTGGGGCTTGAGCCCAGGACTCCCAGATCATGATCTGAACCAAAGGCAGATGCTTAACGATTGAGCCACTCAGGTGCTCCTTCTATCTTCTTTACCCATTTATCTTTTGAAGGGCACCTTGACTCTTTCCACAGTTTGGCGATTGTGGCCATTGCCGCTGTGATTATCAGGGTACATATGGCCCTTCTTTTCAGTACATCTGTATCTTTGGGGTAAATACCCAGCAGTACAATTGCAGGGTCATAGGGTAGCTCTATTTTTAATTTTTGAAGGAATCTCTACACTGTTTTCCAAAGCAGCTGCACCAACTTGCATTCCCACCGACAGTGCAAGAGGGTTCCCCTTTCTCCACAGCTTCTCCAACACTTTGTTCCTGTCCTGTTAATTTTTGCCATTCTGATTGGTGTAAGGTGGTATCTCAATGTGGTTTTGATTTGAGTTTCCCTGTTAGCTAATGATGACGAACATTTTTTTATGTGTCTGTTAGCCATTTGTATGTCTTCCATGGAGACGTGTCTGTTCATGTCTCCTGCCCAGTTTTTTGATGTGATCATCTTTTTTTTGGTTGTTGAGTTTGAGGAGTTCTTTATAGATCTTGGATACCAGCCCTTTGTCTGTAGTGTCCTTTGTGAATATCTTCTCCCATTCTGTGGGTTGCCTCTTTGTTTTGTTGACTGTTTGCTTTGCAGAAGCTTTTTATTTTTATGAAGTCTCAAAAGTTCATTTTTACTTTTGTTTCCTTTGCCTTTGGAGACATGTCTTGAAAGAAGTTCTGTGGCTGATGTCAAAGAGATTGCTGCCTATGTGCTCCTCTAGGATTTTGATGGATTCCTGCCTCACGTTGAGGTCTTTCATCCATTTCGAGTTTATCTTTGTGTATGGTGTAAGAGAACTCTGTCGAGTTTCATTTTTCTATACGTAGCTGTCCCAATTTTCCCAGCACCATTTATTGAAGAGACTGTCTTTTTTCCACTGGATTTTTTAAAAAAATATTTTATCCATTTATTTGACAGAGGGAAACACAGCTAGAGAGGGAACACAAGCAAGGGGAGTGAGAGAGAGGGAGAAGTAGGCTTCCTGCCGAGCAGGGATCCCGATGCGGGGCTCGATCTCCAGTCTCCGGGATCATGACCTGAGCCAAAGGCAGTCACTTAACCAACTGAGCCACCCAGGCGCCCTCCACTGGATATTTTTTCCTGCTTTGTGGAAGATTATTTGACCATACAGTTGAGGGTCCATATCTGGACTCTCTATTCTGTTCCATTGGTCTGTTTTTGTGCTAGTACCATGCTGTCTTGGTGATCACAGCTTTGTAATAAAGCTTGAAATCGGGTAACGTGATGCCCCCAGCTTTGTTTTTCTTCTTCAACATTTCCTTAGCAATTCAGGGCCTTTTCTAGTTCTTTGTAAATTTTAGGATTGTTTGTTCCAGCACTTTGAAAAATGTCAGTGGAATTTTGATCAGGATGGCATTGAAAGTATAGATTGCTCTGGGCAGTATAGACATTTTAACAATGTTTTCTTCCGATCCATGAGCATGAAATGCTTTTCCATCATTTTGTGTCTTCAATTTCTTCTTCTTCTTTTTTTTCTTTTTTAAGATTTTATTTGTTTATTTGACAGTTTATTTTATTTGTTTATTTTCTGAAACACAGCCAGAGGGGGAACATAAGCATGGAGAGTTAGAGAGGGAGAGACAGGCTTCCTGCTGAGCAGGGATCCCGATGTGGAGCTCGATCCCGGGACTCTGGGATCATGACCCGAGCTGAAGGCAGTTGCCTAACCAACTGAGCCACCCGCGTGCCCCTTCTTCAATTTCTTTCATGAGTGTTCTGTAGTTTCTCGAGTACAGATCCTTAACTTCTTTGGTTAGGTTTATTCCAAGGTATCTTAGGGGTTTTGGTGCTATAGTAAATGGAACCAATTCTCTAATTTCCCTTTCTGTATTTTCATTGTTAGTGTATAAGAATGCAACTGACTTTTGTGCATTGATTTTGTATCCTGCCACATTACTGAATTGCTGTATGAGTTCTAGTAGTTTGAGGGTGGAGTCCTTTGGGTTTTCCATATCAAGTATCATGTCATCTGCGAAGAGAGAGAGTTTGGGTTCTTTGCCAATTTGAATACCTTTTATTTCTTTTTGTTGTCTGATTGCTGTTGCTAGGACTTCTAACACTATGTGGAACAATAGTGGTGAGAGTGGGCATCCTTGTCTTGTTCCTGATCTCAGTGGGAAGGCTGTCAGTTTTTCCCCATTGAGAATGATATTCGCTGTGGGTTTTTCTTAGATAGATTTTATGAGGTTGAGGAATGTTCCCTCTATCCCTATACTTTGAAGAATTTTAATCAGGAACAGGTGCTTTTTCTGCATCAATTGAGAGGACCATGTGGTTCTTTTCTCTTATTGATTTGTTCTATCTCGTTGATTGATTTGCAAATGTTGAACCACCCTTGCATCCCAGGGATAAATCCCACCTGGTCCTGATGGATAATCTTTGTAATGTCCTGTTGGATCCTATTGGCAGGATCTTGTTGAGAATTTTGGCATCCATATTCATCAGGGATATTGGTCTGAATGCTCCTTTTTGACTGGGTCTTTGCCTGTGACAAACTTGTATTTTTCATTCAATATCCAACTCAGATATCCTTTCTCTTTGAAGCCTTCCCTACCCTTTGAAGGCAAGAGTTAGTCCCTCTTCTGTGTTCTCTTAGTATTTTAGACACTTCTATCATAACACTCATCACATAACATTATTCTGTTTTATTGTATTGTCTTTGTGGATGGTGAATTTATTGAGAGCAACAATTTTTTAAATTATCTTTTTGGAAAGGTATGAAAATGAGATATTTCTTCCCTCAACTGCATCTTACTCTCCGTTTGTATCAGTAAATGTTCAGTAAGTAATTGATGGCCCCAGATCTGACTTGGCTCTCACAACGTTTAGAAGGGTCCTGGCCCTGTCTTTTGTTTCAGTGAGAGTGGCAAAGCTCCACTCCTACTTAAGTTTCTTTGATGGTTACATGTATGTAGCTGGAATTTATGTTGGCATTAGTAAATATGTTAGAGATTCCTCTTTTTGTCATGGAACACTAATACCTTCCAGATGCAGCAGTTAATTTTAGAAAATGGAATAGAATAGATAAAATTAGAATATACCTATGATGGAAATGGAATACAGGGAATAAATTGCAGTTTGTATTTATTTTATTTTATTTTTAAGTAATCTCTACACCCACTATGGGGCTTGAATTTATACACCGAGATCAAGAGTCACATGATCTGAACCAGCCAGGTGCCTCTGCAGTTTATATTTTTAAAAATTATTTTAAGGGGTGCCTGGGTGGCTCAGTCATTAAGCATCTGCCTTCGGCTCAGGTCATCCTGAGTCCCGGGATCCTGGAGTCCCAGGATCAAGTCCCACATCAGACTCCCTGCTCTGTGGGAAGCCTGCTTCTCCCTCTCTCACTCTCCCTGCTTGTGCTCCCTCTCTAGGTGTGTTTCTCCCTGTCAGATAAAATAAATCTTAAAAAAAATTATTTTAAAGTCAGGTGTATCATAAATATAATAATTATTAAGTCTTTTACATATATTATATTGTATTGATTTTACATGTCCCAAGCAGACTCTCTCCCTCTCTCTCTGCCCCTCTCTGCCTGCTCTCTTTCTCAAATAAATAAATATTAAAAAAAAAAAAAACCCACAGATCTACTTCATTTTACAAATGGGGAGATGATTTCGACAGTTTTAAGGAATTTGTCACAGGCCTCTTCATCTGTAATGGAGGATCTGAGACTCAAATCCAAAACTAACTGGTCCTTCTGCAAACCTTGGCTTTCTGCTTGAGTGTCCCCTTTTGATGGTCATGGGGATGGGGGTTTCTTCCCATGCATATGAACAGCATAGCACTGACCATTAACTGTATGGAACTGTGTTTCTTGGTACTTGCTGTCTGTGTCCTGGGAGAGGCAACAAGTAGACCTGAAAACAAACAGTACAGGCTGGTAAGTGCCATGTGTAGCAGACACACAGGTCTTATGGGAGCACAGAGAAAGGGGGACTGCCTGGGGATGGTCAAAGGAAGCAGTTGCATGGGCCTTCTGGGGTCTAGAACCAGAGCACATGGGGTCTTAGGAGTTATTAGGAGGGTAGGAAATAATTGTTAACTACTTTTTAAGACATCCAAGTGATTAAGAAAGATGATCCCTAGAAGGAGAAACAGGACAGAAGGGAAGCATTTTGTTACTTGTTTTCTATTTTTTACTTTAAGAGGGGAAAACACTGGAACATTTTTATAGGTCTGGGGGAAGAAGCCTCTGGGAAAGAAGAAGTAAACTGCGCAGGTGGGAAGGAGTTGGAAAACAGATTGGTCCCGGTCTTAGTCCAGCCGGAGTACTGCCCTGGCAGTTCTAGCTCCCAGCCTTTGCAAGAGGGCTCTTTAAAACTGCTGCAGCAGTTCTGATGTAGCTGTAGGGCTTACAAGCTCACGCTGGATTCAGTCGGCTCCAGACCTGCTATATATGGTGAGCTCTGGCCATGTGCACATCCTTACTCCCTCTCCCCCAGCCCGTCACTCTGTTCAAACACTCACACATGTCACTTTTTACCCCAACTGAAAGCCTATGCAGCATCATTTTATCAACATTGCATAACCTAAAAGCACTGGTCCCTGCTACCCAGGAGCTTGTTCTCTAGTGGATCTGACAGGCAGGCCCCAGGCCAGGTGTAGTTCTTGGAGGAGGCTCGCTGTCAGGTGAGATGGCTTCAGGAAGTGCCTCACCCCACTTGTCTGTTTGCCCACAGACTATCCTGTGGCCCCCACACTCCCCACACTCCCCACATAAAGGTTAGGCTTCATAGGGAGGGAGTTTAGGAAACCAGGTGGAGATAGCCATGTACACAGCCCCGGGGAAGGGTAAGCATGCCAGCTCACAAATAAATAAACTCATTCATAGCACACTGCTGAGGCTTGAGTGTGGGCATGCAGGCTCTACTTCCTTGGCCTCGGCTGGTGGCAGAGTAAAGGAAACAAGCTGCGTGAAAGTCCCCTTTGGGATCCCTTCATAGCAGCCAAAGTGACAGACCTTGAATGCCCACTAGTCTTCATTGAAGTCAAAATCCAATCCACTCTGAGCAGCTTATAAAACACCATGAGGAAGAAACAAGGCCAAAACACAACTGGCATTGTCAGAAGGCCCAAACAGAGCAAGCGGGACAGGATACTCAGAGCTGCCAATAATGGCAGGAGGTCAACATCAAGAATAATAAGAATTCGTCCCTCCCAGGTTTAGGCAGAGAGGAAAAAAGCATGGCTAAGACTCTTGTTCCTTTGCACTCTACAGGCAGTGTTGCTGTCTTCCTCTTCCTCCTTGTCTGATCCAGCAGGAAGAGGCTCTGGGACCTGTGCTGTCAGAATGGGGGAAACAGCCGATACTGACACTGCCCTGGGAGACACTGGCTTGGGGGAAAGAAGAGGGATTCAGGCCTCATTCCAGCTCCACTGTTTTCTTTTGGGCAACCTTAGGTTACTTCAGTAATTATGAGCTACATTTTAAGATTTTCCAAATGATTAAGAAGGTGGGATGGAGAGGAAACATTTTTTTGTTTCTTTTCTTTTTTTTTTTTTAAAGATTTTATTTATTTGACAGAGAGAAACACAGCGAGAGAGGGAACACAAGCAGAGGGAATGAGAGAGGGAGAAGCAGGCTTCCTGCCGAGCAGGGAGCCCGATGTGGGGCTCGATCCCGGGTCTCCGGGATCATGACCTGAGCCGAAGGCAGTCGCCTAACCAACTGAGCCACCCAGGCGCCCCCATTTTTTTGTTTCTTATTTTAAGATGGGGAAACACTGAAACATTTTTATAAACCTAGAGGAAGAAGCCTCTTTAATTCCCTCTCTTCTTTCCTCAGGGCTTCAGTTTTGTTTCTGTTTTTGTGAAATGGGGTCAGATAAAGTTGATTGAAAGAGTGAATGCAAATGCGTTTTCAAGTGAGAAGTCTGAGATTAGAGGATAATGGCAGTAATGACTATTATTATTTGCCATAAGGTAAAATTTACATTTTAGCCCTTTGTTTTTTGAGACACCAGGTGAGTGAGTCTTTTTCCCCTTTTCCCTGCCTCTGTGCTTGCCTTTAGCGATAGTTGGGAGCCAAGACAAAGGCCTGACTACTCCTTTTTTTTTTTCTTTGCTAGCTGGGTTATTTGCTTTCCTTATATGTAAAGGAGATCAGTATTATTTATGAGCCACTGGAATCACTGAGAGACAAGGACAGTACTGTGAAGCTTAAAACCTCAATAATAAATTGTGGGTTTAAGAACATCAGTCTTGGGAGCGGTAACTGGAATTGCTTCTAAACGGTGATTTACATACAGACTAAGTCTATACTTAGAGTAGGTGCTTAGTAAATACTTACTAAATGAATGATTTAATTATTTAATGTAAGAATATTTTTATTGCTAGGTTCTTTCTTTGTAAAAAAGATTTTTAAAAATAGTCTATTTTTAGGACAGTTTTAGGTTTGAGCCAAAGATTATCGCTTTTTAAATTTTACTTTGCCTTCTTAAGGGCAGTTTTTATTATGTTTTAGCAGGGAAGTGTCCCCCCTTTCCCTTCCTCCATTTCCCCCCAGAACAGAGCTTTGAAATTATGAAGTTGAGTCAGTGGCAAAATGTAATTTGTTTTCTCAGCACTTAACTATTTATTATGAGGAATGCATCCATAATGTAAATTGAAGTAGAGCTATCCTGTTCCGTTCTTTAAACTTAGTATTCTCAATTGTGGAATATAGTTTACTTAGTGACTCAAACATTATTGTGCAGTGAGAGCCGATGTGTGACAAGTGTTGGCTTTGTTTCGTGGTGGCTACCAGGATCATAAGATCTTTTTTGTTTTTGTTTACCGTTTTGGACTTGTTTCACTCATTTTCTTTTCATCTGCCAATGTATTTCAACCTTTTCTGGATGATTCAGGAGGTCCTGATAACTTCATTTTTTTTTTAAAGATTTTATTTATCTACCAGAGAGAGAGCAGGAGCGGGAGAGCAGCAGGCAGAGGGAGAGGCAGCCTCCCTGCTGAGCAAGGAGCTGGATATGGGGCTTGATCCCAGGACTCTGAGCTGAAGGCAACGCTTAACTGACTGAGCCACCCAGGAGTCTTGGTCCTGATAACTCTTAGCTGTACTTTGCCAGGATATCTTTTTTGAGTTGTGCTGGGTATAGTACCCTCCCTGTTGAACCTCATTTGCTGTGCTGTTTTTTGTTTGTTTGTTTCCAATATATTTTTAGTTCCTTTCCTGTTTCTTTTCTGTTTTAGTTTTTTTTTTTTCTTCAAAAGCAGTTACTTTTGGTTGTTGTAGGTGTGCTTGGCTCAAATTAGCCAGTCTTTCCTCTTCTGATATACTATTTCTAATGAGATGCAAGTTTTGAAAGTGTTATTACCCTTGTGAGGATTAAATGGAAAATAGAGTAAATGGATTCCATAAGATTTGTACTAGTCGGGGCGCCTGGGTGGCTCAGTTGGTTAAGCGACTGCCTTCGGCTCAGGTCATGATCCCGAAGACCCGGGATCGAGCCCCACATCGGGCTCCCTGCTCAGCGGGAAGCCTGCTTCTCCCTCTCTCACTCCCCCTGCTTGTGTTCCCTCTCTGGCTGTGTTTCTCTCTGTCAAATAAATAAAATCTTAAAAAAAAAAAAAAGATTTGTACTAGTCATTAAAAGAGGCAGAGAAACAGTACTTCTCTGGGATCAAATTATCAGGGTTCAGATCTCACCTTTGACTAGGTTTGTAACTCTGGGCAAGTTATTCCTCTAAGACACACAATTTTCTCAATTATAAAGTGTGAACAGTAGAACACCTGGACTACACCAAAAGAAAAAGCCTTTATGTAGTAAAGGAAAGCGTCAACAGAATGAAAAGGCAACCGACTAAATGGGAGAATATATTCACAAATGATATATCTGATTAGGGGTTAATGTCTAAAATATATAAAGAACTTACATGATTCAACACTCCTCAAAATACCTGAATAGACATTTTTCCAAAGACACAGATGGCCAATAGACACATGGAGAGATGCTCAACACCAGTAATCATTAAGGCAGCACAAATCAAAACTAGAGTGAGATTTCACTTTATATCTGTGAGAATGGTTAGAATCAAAAAGACAAGAAATAACAAGTGTTGGTGAAGATGTGGGAAAAAAAAAAGAACCCTTATGCACTGTTGGTGGGGGAATGTAAATTGGTGCATCCAATGTGGAAAACAGTATGGAGGTTCCTTTAAAAATTAAAAATAGAAACACCATATTGTCCAGTAATTCCACTACTGGGTATTTACCCAAAAATGAAAACATGAATTTGAAAAGATATATGCATCTCTGTGTTTATTGCGGTATTATCTACAGTAGCCAAGATTTAGAAGCAACTGGCGTGCATCAGTAGATGAATGGATAAAGAAGATACACACACACACACACACACACACACGTGTGTGTGTGCACATGCATACACACTCTCGGGAATATTACTCAGCCATGAAAAGGATGAGGTCTTGACATTTTTGACAACAACAATGGACCTAGAGCGTATGATGCTAAATTAAATAAGTCAGAGAAAGACAAATACTGAATGGTTTCACTTATGTGTGAAATCTAAAAAAAAACATGAATAATTAAAAAGCAGAAACAGACTCATAAATACACAGAACAAACTGGTGTTTGCCAGAGGGGAGAGAGTAAGGAATAGGTGAAGCAGAGTGGGAGATACAGGCTCCCAGTTTATGGAATGAATAAGTCATGGAGATAAAAGGTACATCATAGGGAATATAGTCAATAGGTATTGTAATAGAGTTGTATGGTAACAGATGGTAGCTACACTTGAGGTGAACATAGCATAATATATACTTTATGGTCTGAGAAAATCTGTGCCTTTTAAACCTCAGAAGGCAGGTGTATTAACAAACTACAGAATTTTCAAATAAATGAAGAATTCCATTACCTCACTATTGCTGTTGATGAATTGCCCTCTGACGACACGTAAGCATCAAAACTCACAGTGTCTTTTCAGGTGAGAGGCTGACATGAGCGACTTGATTAACTTTAAGAAAAATCTTATGAAAAAGGACTGTTGAACTTTCTCCACTTTGTTTCTGCTTTGGAATATATCCTATGCCATCTGAAGTAGTTAAATCTTTTTCCATGACCTGTTTTTATTGTTACAAAGGGTTCTTAGGCACTAACTGGGTTCAGAGGTTACAAATTTAAAATCACAGCATCAGCAAATCTCATGGTTGGAAGGGATGTTAATGATCATGTAGTCAATCTGTCAGATAGCTGAGTTCTCACAAAGCGTTTATTCACCCTTCAGAAGTAGGCAAATTCTGTGTCTTGGGCTTATTCATTCCATTATTCAAATCTTCAGAAACTCTCCTGTTAGAAAGTTATTTCTTTCAGTGTTCAATGTTGAGGAATTCTTTCTCCCTCTGTGGCTCACCCATTGGTTCTGATTCTAACTCTTGGACAAATAGTCTAATCACTTGTCTATAATATTTAAGGCAGCTCTCTTGGTTTTTTCCAGGCTATATATCTTCTGATCTTTCATCTCTTCCTCTTGTTTCCTAAAATATAATGTTCAAAACTATGGACAGTATTCCAAGTAGAGTCTGACCTGTGCTGAATGGAACGATCTCACTTTGCACGTTGAAGATATTATATTTCCAATACAGTATCTAAAATCACGTCAACTGTCAACTTAAGCCTGTAAGGCTTTTTCACAGTAGATGTATCCTGTACCACTACAGTTCTTTAAGACCCAAGTGCAAGACCTTAAGTTTACCCCTGTTCAAATTCATTGTTAGATTCAGCCCATTGAAACAGTCTGTTGAAGTATTTTTGACTCATGGTTGGGTCATCCAGCATATTTGTCTTCCTGCCCAGCTTCTTGTCATCTGCAGATTTGATAAGTATGTTTTCTTTTCTCCATCTTAGTTATTAACAGAGATGTTGAGGCAGGCCAGGCTGGAATCATTCCATTGTACCATACTATTGCCAGTAGAGTTTAATGGGCAGGATTAATTGTGTATGGAGACAGAATTGTCCATTTAGATTCAATATTTCATAATTATAGCAGGAAATGTCTTTTGGTGAGTAGTCGTATTGTAGGCACCTAAAAACTATTAAATGAAAGATAATAGAAGTAAGGATACTCATTAAGAGTGAGGTCAGGAACTAGTTTGAAAAGTTGATGGCCCTGCTTATATTCTTATAAGTATATAAGTTAAGTATAATATGTATTTACTAATTAATAAAATATAATACAATTTTTATATTCTTATGGAAGATCTTAAGCAGAGACCCTTATGGACTGATTAGAGGCAATGAGGTGTAGGAGAAGCAGCCCTAAACTAGCCCTGAGATGTTTTATTCACTTATTTATTAAATGCCTGCTGTACTTAATCCCTAGATATACAATGGTTAAAAAAAAAACCCCAATCTATACTTGATCTTTGCCTTCAGTGGAACTTGCATTCTAATGGGGGAAACGATTTGATAATTACATAGGTGAAATCATAATACTTTCTGTGATCTAGACAGGCACTGTCCAACAAACGGCGCAAATCATATATTGAATTTAAAAGTTTCTTGTAGCTCCATTTAAAAAAGTAAAAAGAAAATAATGAAATTTATTTTAATAATTGTTTTTTTTTAAGATTTTATTTATTTGACAGAGAGAAAGATCACAAATAGGCAGAGAGGCAGGCAGAGAGAGAGGAGGAAACAGGCTCCCTGCTGAGAGAGAGCCCAATGTGGGCCTCAATCCCAGGACCCTGAGATCATGACCCGAGCCGAAGGCAGAGGCTTAACTCTCTGAGCCACCTAGGTGCCCCATTAATAATTGGTTTTATTTAACTCAGTATATCTGAAATAATACTTTAACATGTAAGCAGTATAATAAATTTGAGGTCTTTTTATTCTTTTTGTTGAATTTGATCTTTGAAATCTTAAACATATGCCACAGGTCAGTTGGAACTAGTCATATTTTAAGTGCTCAATAGCCACATGTAGCTAGTAGTTTCTGTGTTGGACAGCATCGCACTGTGCCCATCTTTATAGACTACTCAGTGGTGGTGGGCAAATTACTTTCCTCGTGTAGGACTCCTTTTTTTCTTTCAGTACAGTGAAAGATTTTGACTTGCTTATCTTCTAACAGCTAAATGTGGGTCACTTGCCTGTATGAGAGCACCTTCTGAGGTGCTCTGAATAATCTCTATCTTGATCTAGGTGCTGCTAAAATGGATATATATAGTATGTAATTTATCAAGCTGTACACTTAAGATTTGTGTACTTTATAGTATTTTTTTTTAAAAAAAGATTTTATTTATTTGACAGAGAGAAACACAGCCAGAGAGGGAACACAAGCAGGGGGAGTGAGAGAGGGAGAAGCAGGCTTCCCGCCAAGCAGGCAGCCCGATGTCCGAGCTGAAGGCAGAGGCTTAACCACTGAGCCACCCAAGCTCCCCTACTTTATAGTATTTATGTGAACTCAACTCAGTGAAAGTTGATTTTTAAAATAAGATCACTCCCAGTTTTTTTTATTCTGTGGTTTTTTTTTTTTTTTTTTTTAAGATTTTATTTATTTGACAGAGAGAAACACAGCCAGAGAGGGAACACAAGCAGGGGGAGTGAGAGAAGGAGAAGCAGGCTTCCTGCCGAGCAGGGAGCCCGATGTGGGACTCGATCCCGGGTCTCCGGGGTCATGACCTGAGCCGAAGGCAGTCGCTTAACTAACTGAGCCACCCAGGCGCCCCTATTCTGTGTTCTTTGCTGAAATTACTCAGATGAGCTGACCTTCAGTATAAAAGCGTGATATAAAAAAAATGCAAACAGCCAGTTATTCTTTATGTCTTCTTCCCACCCAGGATGTGTCTAGTCCGAATGAAGCAGGAAGGCCGGAGTGGGAAATACATGTGTCGGATCATAGTTCATTTTATGTGGGAGGATGTTGAGCAGCGTGGCAGAGTCATGGGGGTAAGTGAAATGCTGTCAGATTTTGGTCCTGGAAAACTCCAGGAGGGATTGCCTGCTTTGAGTTGACGCTTTATGTGTTCTAGAATAGCTTTGCTTTTAGATTTCTCTGTAGTGCTGCCTAATGTCAGGTAGTAATTCAGCTAGAGTTACCTCTGCCTCCGTGGAGACTGACAGACCATGGAGACTTTATGTGTTTGCACATGTTATTATGGTTTGCCAATGTGAGGACATCCTGTGTATGGAAATGGAATTATTAAGCCCAAATAATGTTGGTAAGAGGGATGGATTTATTGAATGGAGAAATCAAATAATTAAGCTTTAGGATGCTATGCCTTGACACCAATTCAATGTTTGAACCAGTCCTCCTCTAAATTTGTTCTGATGGAAATACCCTGGCATCAGGCCTGCACTGTCCTCAGGAACTGAAAAATAAGCTCCTTAATTACTAACAACCTAGAATAATTTGGCAAGGTATCTACTGAAGAGGTACATTAGTGCATTTAATAATTAACCTGAGAAAGGGGGAAATAGTGTGTGTGTGTGTGTATAAAACATAGTTGGTAATGGTAATAGAAAAATGAAACCAAAGCATTAGAATACAGTTGTTTATATATAGTAATCTTTTCTTTTGGGTATACTGTATATTTTTGTGTCTAGATCATAGTTTACTAGATTGTAATCCTTGTTTTTTCCCATTTCATTGCTTCCCAGCTTGGGATCATCTAAAATAGAACCATTAGATGGGGTCACAAAATGGCTTATTTTGGTTTTTTCCATCAAAATTTTCTCCCTACGGACTGAGGAGTAAACCACGTTTATGTATTATAAAAGTCATACATTCATAGAACAAAAATCAAACAGTAAAAAGCATTTATTGTAAAGACAAGTGTCCTTTCCCCATTCTAACCCCTCAAAATTAACCATTGTTAAGAGTTGATGTGCATCCTTCTAGTTCTTTCCTATATAAATGCAAATTATAAATATATATTCTTTTTTTTTTTTTTAAGATTTTATTTATTTGACAGAGAGAAACACAGCTAGAGAGGGAACACAGTCAGGGAGGGAATGAGAGAGGGAGAAGCAGGCTTCCTCTGAATCAGGGACCCTGATGTGGGGCTTATAAATACATATTCTTTTTTTTTTTTTTTAAAGATTAAAAAAAAAATAATAATCTCTGCATCCAGCATGGGGCTCAAACTCGGAATCCTGAGATCAAGAGTTGCTCCAGTGACTGAGCCAGCCAGATGTCCCTGTATTAGATAACGTTTTTACTTTACAATTTTTTTTTTAAAGATTTTATTTATTTGACAGAGAGAAACACAGCCAGAGAGGGAACACAAGCAGGGGGAGTGAGAGAGGGAAAAGCAGGCTTCCCGCTGAGCAGGGAGCCCGATGTGGGGCTCGATCCTGGGTCTCCGGGATCATGACCTGAGCCGAAGGCAGTCGCTTAACCAACTGAGCCACCCAGGCGCCCTGGTGTATATCTTTTAAGGCTTTTTTCTATGTTATCTATAGAAGATATATAATACTGGTTTTGTGTGTGTCTATTTGATTATACCTGATATCATCCTCTGTGTACTAATATGCAATTATTATGTACTTAATTTTTTTCACTTAGCAATATGTCTTGGAGATATTTCCATGCTGCATGGGAGTAAGTGGGAGGTTGTCCCTCATGTTGTATTTATTGTAATTATTTTCACACACCCCTATGTCATTGTCTAATGGTATCATGTGCTTAATTACTCTCTGTGTAAAATTGTGGTCTTCGAGGCTAAATCATGGAGAGGATGATTTCTTACTGAGAAACTATTTCCAAATTCTCCTGTCTTTGGAGGAACTGCATGTGTAGGAAGCACAGTGGACATGGGTTCGTCTTAAGATATCTCCAGTGACATTTACATGCCTTTCTCTGGGACAGTCGACTATTGGCGTTTCTGTTCATTCTGAGAAGAGGATAGCATATGTTAGAGTTTTAGCTACTATCAGCAGCATCATTTGTTTTGGAGTCAGTGAGTACTGACTCTCTTTGTAAGTGTATTCTTTGGTTCCTTGTTCATTTTTTTCACTGTCAGGCCTTTCTGCTGTCTTTGCTCCCCAGAGTGGATCAGCAGCCTTGAAGCTAATCGTGTAGCTAAGTGTTCCATGTGCGCTCAGGTACTTACTATCCAGCTCTGTGGCAGCACCCAGCAGACATAGTGTGGTGCTGCTAGTACCCAGTCACTTAGTGATAACCAGTGACACCCCCTGGCCAACCAAACCCTGGTTCACTGCCATGCAGTGACACAGTAGCTCTTCTAGTTAGTTAGCCTGTTTTTTCTTGTCACTATTGACTAAACTTGCCTGGATATTAGACTGCTAGAGCTGTGTGGGCCACATGGCTTAATGAGCCATAGATTACTGACTCTTTTTTTTGTTTGTTTGTTTAAAGGTTTTATTTATTTATTTGACAGAGAGAAACACAGCCAGAGAGGGAACACAAGCAGGGGGAGTGAGAGAGGGAGAAGCAGGCTTCCCGCGGAGCAGCGAGCCAGATACAGGGCTTGATCCTGGGACTTGGGGATCATGACCTGAGCCAAAGGCACACGCCTAATGACTGAGCCACCCAGACGCCCCTAGGTTACTGACTCTTGAACTATAGGAACCTTTTAGTTATACTACCCCCCCACCATGAATTTCCTTTGGACCTCCATAAATATCTCCATCATAATCTCCAGCACTTTGAATCTTCTGTTTACTGTATAATGTTTCCACTTGACTGTATGCTTTATAAAGGCAGGAGACCTGTCTTTTTATCTATCTATCTATCTATCTATCTATCTATCTATCTATCTATCTATCTATGATTTTATTTATTTATTTGACAGAGAGAGAGATCACAAGTAGGCAGAGAGGCAGGCAGAGAGAGAGAAGGAAGCAGGCTCCCTGCTGAGAGAGAGCCCAATGCGGGCCTCGATCCCAGGACCCTGAGATCGTAACCTGAGCCGAAGGCAGAGGCTTTAACCCACTGAGCCACCAAGGCGCCCAGGAGACCTGTCTTAAACACACATTTTTGCTTCCATAGTAGGCATTGGATGAATAAATGCTGTAGAATGAATGAATAAATTGAATTTCAGCTTCTGAAATTCTGTTTTAATGTCCATTCATCAGATAGATGATGCTTGATTTATTTGTTTCTAGTCCATGTGTATGTACATCACATCAGTACAGTCCCGTGGGAATTGTTTTTTTCTTTTTAATTTTTTCCCCCTCTGTTTTATGCAACCATTTTTCTTTCTAAATTTTTCTTGATCTGATGTCCTATAGAGATGTGTGTTAGATTGGTATTTCTCACACTTTAATGTGCCTGTAGTCCACCTGGAGTATCTTGTTAAAGTACAAATTCTCATTCAGTAGGTTGGGGTGGAGCCAGAGAGTCTACATTTCTAGAAAGCTTCAGGTGCCACAGGTGGGACAGGGTGAGGATGGGGCAGCCACACTTTGAATAGCAAGGTTTTAGAAGATCCATAATACTCCCCAAGTACAGACTTGTAAATTCACCTGCATGAAGAGAAATGCCAAGCCCCAGTTTAGTTAGAAAGACTATAAATAAAAGATGGTGATTTAATAATAACAGACATTTGGAAGAGTTGGGAATTACTATTACTGCTTTTCTGTTATAATTGACTTTGTTCCCCTTGCACTCCCTTTCCAAATTCAGGTATAAACAGACACCCTTTATACAGGCAAGAAAATTATATTTTAACCACTTCTGTTATGAGTGTGATTATGTGTGTGAGGGGTTCTCAGTCTTCTGTGTGTGCACAACCTAAAAAAAATGGAAAAGTTAGGGACATGTGGCTGGGGAAAGTAGTAGGGAGCCAGTCTGACCTGGTTCTGACCTTGGCTGCCAAATCTCTCTTCTGTGCTTCAGTTTCTTTAAAAAATGTGAATTGTTGGGGTGCCTCAAAAAATCTGACTTGAAGGTGGTAATTTGTAAATCTGTCTCTGTGTAATTTGGCATCCCAGGTGTACATCTTTAGGAAAGCTCATATAAAAAGTAGAATTTATAAGATTATAAGATCAATGTAGTGGTGATCTTTTTCATGCCAAAGAATTCTTAGAGGCTATTACTTTGAGTGGAACCACTTGTGAATTAATGATGAATCAGAAATTTGAATCAAGAACTCCTTTGAAATTAAAATTGCAGTCTCATTTGGTGGGGAAATTTTTATTAAAAAATTTTTGCTTTTTAATCAGCTTTTTAGGGGCCCAACTATTGTGAAAAACAAGGCAGACTCATATATCGTTAGTGAAGCCGGTATAAAATGCAAGTGTTAAATTTGAGGTTACAAAAATCACATCAATAATTTAGAGCGTTCTAACTTAAAAAAAAAACATTTGGGATTTAAACATATAAATTAGCTGTGGAAATAAAGTTCATTATATCACCTCATCTGGTCTTGTTTTATTTCATTAACTGGTTCTTAAAAACCTTTGTGAGCTGAGTTGCAGCTGAAGAGGTTGGAGACCATTTTTCCTTGGGCCCTTGCCTCACTCCTGACTGCTGGTAAGAGTAGAGAACTAAGACTTGACACAGCTGTAAAAACAGACAGCGCCTTTGGCCTCTGCGTTCTCTCGGTGCAGGCACATTTCAGATGTAAATTTCACTTTCTGCCTCTCCTACTAATGAAGTAAGTTTCTTTTGCTGGGTTTGCAGCCAGGTGTGTCCAGTCTTGTGGCTAACCAGGGCGCATTAGTTAATTTTTCCATTTGTGACATTTCAACCAAACTTAAAAAACAAACATAAAAATTAGCTCAAGGCAGTGACTCAAAGTGTTAATGGTAACCTTAGGCTGGCTAAATGACTTCCTCTCAGTTCTGCCCTCCCAGACATCTCCACCTTGTGGCTTACAATGAGCAGGTTTAAGCTTTCCAACCCTTGGAGACTAGGTGGGAAGGAGTATTAAGAAATTCCAAGTTTATCCTTATCAGTGGACCCTGGAATGCCAGTTGTCTCATCAGGACTTCAGATAATTTCTTGCCAGCACCATTCCTGTCACCTCAGGGTCTCCTGTCCTCTTAGCTTGGTGTGGTGCAGAGGGCCTAGAAAGAGGTGGAGGAGCTGTGCGCCAAACCGGACTCCTTTGTAAAATTCTACTTTTCTTCCCAGAACCAGCCTTTTGCTTTGCAAGGTCCTCTGTGATCACACTCCAGCCTACCTTTCCAAACTCATTTCCTCTAGCTCTTCTTGAATTGTAAATATGTGAAACCTTCTAGCACATGTGCCTGGCACATAGTAAGCACTCAGCGAACATCACATTCCAGCCTTGTTTCACATCCTCTTCACTCCAGCCAACCTGAATGCCTTGCCCTTCCTGTCTTGTGTCATTCCCCATGCAGTACGTGCACTGGGTTGCCTAAACACCACAGCCTCAATTCCTTTACATCGCTGCACCCCATACTGGAAGATGGTCCCAGTTGTCCTTAGCTGGAAGTACCTTAGTAATTTATATGTACCCTTCTTCTGCTCTTACGGGTTCTCTTTTGTATCATTGTTATTTGTGAGCACTGATTACCTTCCAGGTGAATTGCCTGGGGACTGGATCCCCTGTATCCCTCTTTGTAGCCTCCAAAGTGCTTATCATTGCCCCTTGGCTGAATGCATGTCCAGTAAATGATGACAAAAGGCCATTCTGGAAGCCCACTATATGTATTAGAAAAAGTGGGGTGGAGAGGTATCCCTTTTCATTCTTAGCATATTTGTTTGCTCTGTTAGTCGTAAATACTGTAAGAAAAAGAAATAAGAAATTGTTTCCTTTACTCTCAAGTTTTTTTTCTTTTTCCATGCTTTCCCATCTTCTAATGGATTTGACTAAAAAAGCCCAACTTATATGTGAGGCCGTTTATGTTTCTAAAGTAATAGACTTTAAATCTATAAAGGTGGTAAAAATAAAAATAAGAATTATACTGTACATCAGTTTTTTTGGAAATTTTCTTCCAGGCCTCTGTAATTCTATTCCCTTCTCCTGACTTCCCCACAGAAATCTTATCAAACTCCTCTGTTTTACCATGAGGTAAAAATTTGCTATTCTTTGCATCTCTAGGTTGGAATTAACACTCACTGCCATCCCTTGGTATTGTTTTAAAAGGCAAGGACCACTTTAAGGGCATAGTTTTGTGGCCAGTGATACGAATGGTGGAGTGTAAATACTGAGCAATTCTTTGGGCTTGAGTTGAGGCCTTTAAAATAAGACATGTTTGTTCCTAGATACCAGTTCTTTTGAAAGTTTTCAAATGCTCTAAGCTGTTGCTGTGGATATTTGTTTATTAGGTGAAAGAAGGCTAAATTCTTAGGAGGCAGAGCAACTTCATTTTGGGATTGGCTCATAAACTTTAGCAGGGCCCAACTGAGATGTATCTTTGGTAGATGCATTCCTTTCTTTGCACAAGTTTCTTGACCCCAGGTCTCAAGAGGTGGCAATGCTGCGTGGAGTGTGTGCTTTCAGCAGTTTGGGGACTGATCAGCTGCTTGGGAGCATACAGCCAGAATGTCAATCTGATGGCTCGGTTCACCTGTCCTTCTAGGCAGCATGGTGGACTTACTTCATTTCAGGGATTGTCCTTGCAAGAGAAGTTATAAACCTTTCTGAAATTGAAATTAAATAGAGCATGAAAATCTTGTCTATGCACATGATGGTTTCTCTCTCTCGTGGCTGTTTTTACCTTCAGTTATAAGTTGTGAGTTTCCTGAGGTCTAATTTGTATTTGTTTGTATTCCTCTGGTACCTGAAATGGAACATTAGACTTAGTAGGCATTCAGTAAATGTTTCTTGACTGAGTAAATCGGTGAGTGAATTAGATCCTCTTTGTTATCTCCAATTTACTTCATGGAATTTCTGTAGAAGAAAGACAGTGACCTAATACTGTTTTCAAAGTCCTGACTGCCTTGGTACATTGACAGTGTCCTGTCTTTCTAGGGTTCCCTTCTTAAGTATTCTTTATATTAAGTACTGCCAGTTCAGCTCATTGTCTCAGAACTGTTTACCTCCCCAACCTATTGCTTTTTTTTTTTCCTCCAGTCCCTCTGTGCGCCCCGTTCCCTCTGATGACTTTTGTACCATAGTTTTAGTACTGCTTAGAACTGCATGCATTACAGCCAAAACCATTTTCCACACCTCCCTTTTAGGTGTTGCTAATGGTTCTCCTAAATAAATCTCACTTCGAACATGGGATAAATAGCTCCATGAACCTGTTCTTCCTGTGTTTTCTGTCTCACTTCTGATGTCAACATCAGTCTAGCCCCTTCAGGCTGGAATTCTTCAAGTTCTCGACTCTTGGCTCATCCTCTGCATCCAAATTGTCCTGTCATTTTTCTACCCAAAATATCTTTGGATTTTTTTTTCTCTCTTCTGTTCAGTTGCTTCATATCAAGCCTCATCATCTCTCCTTCATTGCACATGGCCTCCTAACTAGTTCTGGACTCTCCCCCACTCTAGTGAACCCTGTCACCATATAAATCACCAGAGGTTTTTCCACATTCCATGTCTGATTATATCCCTCTGTCTAGAAATCTGAGGGATGAAATTCAAATATCTTAATGGTATATAGATACTTTGTAGTCATAAGGAGAATGTTCTTAGAAGAAACAGTGTTTAGTAATTAGGAATTAAATAATTTAATATTTTCTTTTTTTTTTTTTAAGATTTTATTTATTTATTTGACAGACAGATATACAGCTAGAAAGGGACTACAAGCAGGGGGAGTGAGAGAGGAAGAAGCAGGCTTCCTGCTGAGCAGGGAGCCTGATGTGGGGCTCGATCCCGGGTCTCCGGGATCATGACCTGAGCCAAAGACAGTTACTTTACCAACTGAGCCACCCAGGCGCCCCAATATTTTCTTTTCTCTAAAGATTTTATTTATTTGACAGAGAAAGAGAGTATACGTAGGCAGAGAGGCAGGCAGAGGGAGAAGGGGAAGCAGGCTCCCCACTGAGCAGAGAGCCTGCAGTGGGGCTTGATCCCAGGGCCCCGGGATCATGACCTGAACCAAAGGCAGACAATTAACCGACTGAGCCACTCAGGTGCCCCCAAAATGATTTTATATTTTTACAGGGTTTAGCAAAAGAAGAAAAGGCATGCGTGTGTGTGTGTGTGTGTGTGTGTGTGTGTGTGTGTAGAGAGAGAGAGAGAGAGAGAGAGAGAGAGAGATGAAGCAATTGTTAAAAATATTTATGCACTTAGATTTTTTTAAGTTTGAAACTTTTCAAAGTGAAAAACGGTGGTGGGGTAAGGGGAGGAAAGAAACCTTCACATTCTAGCCCCAGCCCATCTTCCTACTGTGTTGCTAAGAGACCTCTCTACTACACAGATACCCACGTGTGTGCTTACACACTCAAACACAGG
This sequence comes from Spilogale gracilis, assembly GCA_004023965.1. Classification (NCBI taxonomy): domain Eukaryota; kingdom Metazoa; phylum Chordata; class Mammalia; order Carnivora; family Mephitidae; genus Spilogale; species Spilogale gracilis. Next base: position 20,795 of record PITA01002454.1, read on the forward strand.
TTTCACTCATGCCAGATTTTCACTGATGCTATGGTATGCCATGTTCCTTTATGCTTCTGGGCTTTTGTTATGCAGTTCCCTTTGTCTGAAGTGGCCTTTACCCCTGTCTCTCCTGTTTATGGCACTGTAAAACATAGCTGGATAGTACCTCTGCCATGAAGCTTTTCCCAGCCCCCCCCCCAATAATATTGGTATATTTGGCCATCTCCTTCTCTGTATTGCTCTAGCACTTTGCACAAACTTCTGTGATAGGACTTACCATGCTGTCCTGTAATTGTCGGTTTGTGTAGGTCACGCCCATTAGATGGGATGAGGATCTTAGGATTCCTAGTGTCTTAACATGGTCACCCCTCAGATACTTGGGTGGACACAGGTCCTTGCTTCTATTATTAGTGATTGGGCAGCACTGTCTCCCAAATACTGACTTAATGAATGATCTTTTATCACACCTGGATTCAAGTTCTTGGACCACCCTGTCCCCCGAGAAAGTTTCGTTTTTCTCTCCCTGCCCTGCCTCTGGGGTTCCTTGGCTTTCTCATCTTTCTTTTTTTTTTTTTTTTTTAATATTTTATTTATTTGAAGAGAGAAACACAGCCAGAGAGGGAACACAAGCAGGGGGAGTGAGAGAGGGAGAAGCAGGCTTCTCGCTGAGCAGGGAGCCCGATGTGGGACTTGATCCCGGGTCTCCGGGATCATGACCTGAGCCGAAGGCAGTCGCTCAACCAACTGAGCCACCCAGGTGCCCCAATCATCATTTATATTTCTAATTCACTTTATAGAATAGATTAACCTTAGAATGTTAGATTGAATGCCTCAGAGATTCTCTTGTTCTGTGGTTCTCAATCTGGAGGGGCTCAGATGTATGTAATTTTGAAAAGTCACCCCAGCGGATTTCTTTTTTTTTTTTTAATATTTTATTTATTTATGGACAGATCACAAGTAGGCAGAGAGGCAGGCAGAGAGAGGAGGAAGCAGGCTCCCCGCCGAGCAGAGAGCCCGATCCTGAGATCATGACCTAAGCCAAAAGCAGAGGCTTTAAGCCACTGAGCCACCCAGGCACCCAACCCCAGAGGATTTCTGATGTGCATCTCAGAGTAAGGACTAAAGATTGGGTCCCACTGGCTTGTTTTCTGTGGTGAGAAAATGGGATCCCAGAAAAGTTCATTGATTTGCCCAAGGTCCAGCAGCTACAAAAACAGCAGAATGAGGACCCAAACTAGGGTATGTTGGTTCCCAGCCCAGGGCCCACTTTACTATATACCATGATCCCTCCCAGGGTGTGGGAGGGGGATCAACTTCATGGCACAATCCTTCTTCCTGGTCTTCTTACCAAGAACTTCCATAGGCCAAGAGGACAGCTTTTCTTGAGTCTCAAGACATTCCATTTCTTCAGCGCAGTCCCAAGCCTGAGGCCCCTTTTATTCAGAGTTTATAATCCAATACGGCAGAGGTTTCCTACTCAACAGGACTAATAGAGATTAAGGGGAAAAAAAAGACAGGTGAGAATGCTAACAATGTTCTGAATTTGTTTCTTTTTCCAACATTTAGAGTCTGAATGTCTCCACATCGTCTGAATTTGCCTTAGTTGATTTTACAATTATTTTTCAGAGACTCCTTGGTTGTGTTTTTTTAAGAGTAGAGGAACACCGAGACTGAACACCGTTCTCAGAGAGGCTGAGCTGGGAGACTAACAAAGGCGGTATTATACTGTGCACGGCAAGACCAATAAATGAATTCAGGAGACACCTAGATGTGTTTCTGGAGGAGGGCGTGAGGGGGAGGGGTCTGGTGAAAAGGCAGAAAGGTGGGATTAAGATAAATTAAAATGGGGCGAGCATGTTGGATAAGGGGACAACCCCTTCCTGTTCCCACTATTGCTTAAGATTTTTCATCCTGCTTAGTTCAAAAGTTAAAACTACTCCTTAACCATGGACTTCATACTTTCCCATCCCCCGCTTTCTTACGTAGGAAAGGAACTTCATTGTAAAGCTATTTCGGCCTGATACAGCAGTGTTTACTATTTGAATGCTGCATCCATGGGGTGTCTTAGACAATTAAAACTGGAAAGGAACCTTGAAATAATCTAGATCAGAAATTTTCAAAAGTGGCTCCAGACCAGCAGCCTTAACATCACTTAGGAATTTGCTAAAAATGCAAGTTTCGGGCCCCACCCTCAATATGCCAAATCAGAAACTCTGGCTGTAGGGTCCAGCAGTCTGTGTTTTAATAGACCTTATAGTTAGAGGGCCACTTCTCTCCTCCAATCTTGTCATTTAGTTAATGGAGAAACTGGCTAGAGGAGAGGAGTAAATTTGTTAGAAACCAGCCAAAGAGTAGAATTTGAGTCTCTTGATTGCCTGCTCTCCCTGCTCTCCCTGCTGAGGGGAGCAGGGTTTGGGTGTGGGCAGGTGCCCTGTGAAAGTTGAGGATTTCAGCATAATGCAGAAACAGTTCGCCTACAGTAGTAGCTCACATTTACTGAGAACTCTGTCTGTGCTGTGCACTTTATAAGCACTATATGAATTTCACATTTTACAATCTTACTGTGACTTAGTATTTCTGTCCTTGTTTTGTAGATGAAGGCAACTAGGATCAGAGAGGTTAGTGGATTTGATTCCTATAGCTGCTGTAACAACTTACCACAAACTTGGTGGCTTAAAACAAGAAAAATTCATTCTCTCATAGTCTGACCACCAGAAATCTGCTTCATGGGGCCAAAATTGACATGTTAGCAGGGCTGTACTGCTTCTAGAGGCTTTAGGGGAGAATCTGTTCTTTGCCCTTTCCAGCTTCTGGTGGCCGCTGGCATTCTGTGGTTTGTGGCCACGTCACTCCAATGTCAGCCTCCCTCTTTAGAGGTACATATGATTACATTTAGGGCCCACCTGGATCATCCAAGCTAACCTTCCTATCTGAAGACTCCTGATCTAATCATAGCTGCAGAGTCCTTTTTTCACCTGTATAAAGTACATTCCCAGGTTCCAGGAATTAGGTTGTGGATACCTTTTGGGAGACCATTATTGCAACCTACCAGGAAGGTAATTTAATCAGTCTTACACAGTAAAAATGAGAGCCTGGATTGGAACCCAAACCTGCCAGACTTTAGAGACCATGCTCTGAATCACTAGTCTGTATTACCTGAAAAAGTCATCACTCAGAACTATGGCTCTAATTAATAAACATTAATATTTTTTAAAAAAGATTTCATTGATTTATTCAATAGAGAGAAACACAGCTAGAGAGGAAACACAAGCAGAGAGAGTGAGAGAGGGAGAGGGTGAGAGAGCAGGCTTTCTGCTGAGCGGGGAGCCCGATATGGGGCTCGAACCTTGGACTTCGAGATCATGACCTGAGCCGAAGGCAGATACTTAATGACTGACCGACCCACCCAGGCGCCCCAAGCATTAAGATTTTTAATTTAAGTGTTGTTTTCTTCTTCCTGTAACGTGCACAACATTATTGAGCCTCTGAGTTCTTAAGCATGTCTGTGTGTTGGTCTTGACTTCTTCAGTTAAGTTGTTAGCTCCTAGAGGGCAGAGATTGTATCTTTTTTCTATTAAAAAAAAGTGGAGTTATAATTCATCTACCATTAAAGTTACCATTTTAAGTGTGTTTTTTTGTGTGTAAATTCACAGTGTTATGCAACCATTCAGAACATTTTCATCACCTCAAAAAGAAACCCTGTGCCCATTAGCAGTCACTCCCCATTCCTCTCTTCCCCCAGCCCCTGGCAGCCACTACTTTACTTTCTGTCTCTATGATTTTCCTATCCTGGGCATCTCATATAAATGGAATCATAATATGTGGCCTTTTCTGTCTGGCTCCTTTCACTTAGTATCATGTTTTCATGGTCCATCCATGTTGTAGCATGTGTCAGTACTTCAGTCCTTTTTATGGATTTATGGTCTATTGTATGGATGTACCACATTTTATTATCCATTATCAATTGATGGGCATTTGGGCCTTTGAGGTCGAAGTCCCAAGGTTCCTTTTTTTTTTTTTTTGGCTTTTATGAATAATGTTGCCGTGAACATTCATGTATATAGGTTTTTGTCTGAACATAGGTTTTCAGTTCTTTGGGCATATTATCTAGGAGTAGAATTGCTGGGTCATACAGTGATGTTATGTTTAACTTTTTTTTTTTTAAGATTTTATTTATTTGACAGAAACACAGCTAGAGAGGGAACACAAGCAGGGGGAGTGAGAGAGGGAGCAGCAGGCTTCCTGCCGAGCAGGGACCCCAATGCGGGGCTCCGGGATCATGACCTGAGCTGAAGGCAGTTGCTTAACCAACTGAGTCACCCAGGTGCCCCTATGTTTAACTTTTTTGAGCAACTCAGTGCATTTTGTATCAAGTTGTTTGAATTTTAGCATGATGCCCATTAGTTTATAATGAAATAACATTCTCATAATATGTCATCTTAATCATATTTCTCATCTTAACTGCCAAATAAATATTTACACCTATAATTTTCTATTGTAACGAGAAGGGATGGGTGGTGTGGTATAACAGAGGGAGTCCTGGCAGGCCTGGCCACTCTCTGAGCTCAAGTAAGTCAAATCACCTTACTTCTCTGGGGAGGAGAGTTCGATGATTTCTAAATTCTCTTCCAGACTTAACATTCTGCAATTCTGTGAGAGTCTGAAAAGCTAGCCTTGTGTTAAATCCCAGAGCTTGTGTTCTGTTTTTTTAGCAGTTCATCATTCTCTGTCTGATTTCTGTTCCCAGACACAAACAAGGTTTGACCCATCTATCCCTCCATTTTATTGTGGCCTGCTAGCTTCAGGTACTTTGCTAAGCGCTAAGAGATACACAGATAATGAAGATACTGTCCCTGACTCCCTGGTCTTGTAGGAGAAGACAAACATATAAGCTGGCAATTACAATATTAAGAGATTATGATATTTAAAAATTGCTGAGAAGGCCCAGAGGAGAGAAGCCTGTGGTAGATGACATTTGGGTTGTATCTTTTCAGATGAGTGTTTAATAGACAAGAGAAATGTTCCAGGCAGAGAAACAGTGTAGGTAAAGGAAGAATGGTGTGAGAGGACAGACCATGTTTGCCTTTATATGGTGACTTTTTTCCTTTTCCTATAGAGCTGAAAGCGGACTCTCTCCATCCAGACTAGCTCCCATTTTGAGATCCTTTTGGGTGTCCAGTATTCAGAGATTCATTGACTGAAAGGTCTGCAAAAGAACCTGTTTTGTCTAAGTCCTGGCCACCTGTAGATCTTCCCAGTTTTTTAAGGGCATTTCAGACTCTGTTTCAGGGTAGTGAGGTTCCCTGAATGGCCAAGGAGCCTTGATCAAGATTTGGGTTTTCTCTTAGCATCAGCTTAGTTTGCACTCCTTGCAAATGCCCCCGGTCCCCCCTGAAGGTTTTAGTTACATAAAAATATTAGGAACGTAAAATTTTACAATATGATCGGCACAGCACAAACTAAATTTCTAACCTTTGACTAGAAACATATACAGAAGGCTTTGTGTTTTAAACTGCCCCCTTCCCAGCCTCCTAGCCTTCATGAGAGGTCATTGTACAGCTCTTTCCATGGTCACTGTTCTCTTCCCTTTTACTGGAGGGCAAAACTAGGGCAGAGAAATAATTTTTATTCACTTCTGAAAGGTTACAGTAATAAAGAAACTCTTGTTAACATCAGAGAACGTTGCAGCCAAGAGTTTTCACAGTCTGGCATTGTTTATTTTACATGTAATTTGGAACCTTCTGCACTCTTAAAATATTGGCACAAAAATGTTTTAACTGTTGAAGTACTTCACTCCATGCGGCAGTAGTGTGGTGTCAGAGGGGCAGCAGGGCTCTGGAGAGCCGTTTGCCCTTTTCCTGTTGGAGAGAAGAACGCTGTAAGTGTGTGTGTGTACGTGTGCGCACATCCACTCGACTGTAGAGGAGCCTCTCTGCATTTAGAATTTAAGAATTTTCTCTCCTGAGGAACTTATGTTTTCCTTTATTTAGTGATGAGGTGTAACAATCCTGCTTCCCCGTTGCCATGGCTGCCAGAAGTACAGAGCTTCCCTTATTTAGGTATTTGATACAATTTTTCATTATCCTCTTTCTGTCACATGTATACTTTATTAACCCTTTTCTTTTACCTTTTTTTTTTTTTTTTTTGGTTGCGATGTCTGCTGTGGGCCCAGTCTGGCAGGTGCTTCACAGATCTCATCTCAATCACAGATTGCCTGGTTAGAGAGGTGAGTGTGCCCATTTTGCAGCTGAGGAGAGCTGAGGGGCAGAAACATTAAAGAACTTGGCTTTGGCCACCAAGTCCAGATCTGACTGATTTTCAGACTTTTGTTCTTTTGGCCATACCATATGCCTTTTTTAATAAGCCAACTTGAACCTTTTTTGGAAAGTAGGTAGAATATAAGAATGAGTAAATTAACTAATGACTAACTTATCCATTAATAGGAGCAAAGTCACTTGTGTTGATCAAGATAGTAATACACAGAAGTATCTGGCTCCATAAAGGTTTTTTGTTGTTGTTGTTTGTTTTGTTTTTGAGAGAGAGAGAGAGCACACAAGTGGGAGGAGGGAGGAAATAGACTTCCTGCTGAGCATGGAAATCAAAGAGACCCATCCCAGGATCCTGAGATCATGACCTGAGCCCAAGTCAGGTGCTCAACCAACTGAGCCACCCAGGCACCCCCATCAGAGGGTTTTTGTTGTTGTTTTGTTAGGTTGAAAGTAAGATTTGAAAATAATTACAGAAGGATCCCATTATTAAATAGAAAATGCTGGAGCGGTGATTGGGCTTCCATAGTTAAGGCTCAACTTTGCTCTTCGAGTTTGGAGGACCTTCTCTTTCCCCGATCTGCTTCTTGTCCTGTGGGCTTAAAATAGAGCTATTTATATTAACCCTGATAAGACTGAGGGATTCCCCAAGGCTGATCATGCTTTCTCTAACCTATCTGGTCTGCAGACAGTGGCCTGCTGCTTCTTAAGCTCTTCTTCCTCCAAATCTTTCTCCCTTGGCCTCCAAAGTGGAGCCTTGACTAAAGAGGCAGGGGTTACCCCACCAGCTGGGCTCCGTAGAGCTGCCACCAAGCCAGAACCTTCTCCAGGGATCTTTAGCAGGGGCCTCCTTCCTTTGCAGGAATTCTCCTCTGGCTCTAAGAAAAGGACGCTCTGCTGTCATGTATTATGTATATAGTATATAGCTTTTCAAGCACTTATCTCCCATTAAATGGGCTTCAGAGCTAGACAGATCTGGGTTTTGATCATGTTGTGCCATAATGTGGCCTTGAGACCCTGGGCAAGTCTCTTTACCTTTCATTGTCTCCATTCCTTTCTCTGTAAGACAAGTCACACCTAGTGTGTGATTTCAACAATATGATGCTAGTAAAGACCTAGCATAGTGTCTGGCCCATGTTAGTCACTTGATAAAATGGGCAGTGTTTGGACCCTTTCTATAGCTCCTAGCATCGGCTGCCTTATTTCAGAATGATTTATGTCTACAACTGTCATGCCTCACTGCCTTCTGACTTTGTGGAGGACAGAGGTCATGTTTTTCATCTTTGTATTGCGTGTTCTACCTGGCACAGGTCATGGGCATTGCAGGCCTTCAGTGGATGTTGGATGAATCTATTAGGATGACTTGGACAGGGCAGAGAGGCCGTGAATGTTTTAGTTTCTCCATCTGAATCTGGGGAAATAGTACCCCTTATTTGGGAGCCTTTGAGGACAATTTAAAACGATATGTGTGAAGTGTTTGGAGCCCTTTGAAAGAAGGGTACTGGGGAAATTAATGGTGTTTTTGCTGTTCTTGGGAAAGCCCTTTGTGGTTCCCAGTGAATAAATTACTTGGAGTGAGTTTTCTAACACCTCCTACTCTGCTCTGTTCACGAAGTCTTTTTTTTTTTAATAACTGTCTGCTGTAATGCCTCTTTTGCTCTGACTTATAAAGATATATATTTTTGGTTTTGGACTTTTGACCCCTTTCTGCTCCCAGGAGAGAAATTTCTATCAGAATAATAAAAGGTGTAAACTGTGTGTGTTGCCCCTTTTGTGGGCCTTGGGCAGTTCAGCTGCTGGGGTTAAGAATCAGCAGACTTGTGGTTTGTGCCTGGTTAAGGGGGAAGTAGGAGACCATTCCCATTAAGCACTCAGTGGCATTCTCAGTGTCCTCCACACTACTCCTTTCATCCTTGACCTATGCCCTTTTGCTAAGATTCTTTGGATTTCAAATGAATTCTAGTGTCTTTGGTATTTTGAGTACAGATAATTTATTACCCTACCTCTTCTCTTTCAAAGACAGAAAGTGTTTATCATCTGCTGTACTTTAGGTCCCAAGCTGAATTGGCTGCCAAAGAAGCTCCTCTTAGAGGAAGGAGAGGATGGGAGAGTTCAAAAACCACTCAGTAGTTTTGGAGTGAGAGGAGTAAGGAATTAAACCTGCTTTTACCACTAATCAGCAGACTTAGGGGAAGAGCCTGGACCAGATTATTTCTCTCTTTCTCTCTTTTTTTTTTTAAGATTTATTTGTTTTTAGAGAGAGAAAGAGTGCATACACAAGAGCGCTGGGTGGGGGCAGGGAGCAAAGGGAGAGAGGGAGAGAGAGAGAATCCCATGCAGACTCCCTCCCCTCTTAGTGCGGAGCCCAAGATCATGACCTGAGCTGAAACCAAGAGTTGGGTGCCTAATGGACTGAGCCACCCAAGTGCCCCTAGACCATATATTTTTTTAAGATTTTTATTTATTTATTTGACAGAACGAGAGAGGGAACACAAGTAGGGGGAGCAGCAGGTCTCCCTAGGAGGAGGGAGCCTGATGTGGGGCTCGATCCCAGGACCCTGAGATCACGACCTGAGCCGAAGGCAGATGCTCAATGCCTGAGCCACCCAGGCGCCCCTAGACCATATTATTAAGAGCCCTTCCATCTTGAAAAAAGATCTATAAGATAACAATTTTCTAACCTAGGGTAAAATTCCCAGGAGGAAACAGCAGTTTGTCAGACTTCTGACTTAATATCCAAGCTTCATTTGCTCTTTAGTCCTGGAAGGACTGGCCCTTTCCCCTCAGCTCAAAGGCCCAGGAGAGATTAGAGTAGTTTGGGGACTAATGTGGGATTTAAAACATCCTGGAGTTGTCTGGTTGGTCTGAAGCCCTGAGTAGACATGAATGGTGGATGAATCCCACTTGGTGGCACCCCCCCCCCCACACCCGGGGACTAAGGAAGTCTAGACTGCTCTGGCTGATGGCAGGAAGCCCTTGTCAGGGCTAGCCCTCACTTGTCTGAACTGCAAAGCAGTCCTTGATATTTTGTGCCACTGCAATGGCCAGCAATCTCCTGGAAGTTTGACAGGCACAAAGATGATCCTAATTTAATCTTTTCCAGTAGAGGACACTTAGTCCTGGCAAGAAAAAAAAATGGCTCGTTTGGGGTCATGGTAGCAGAGCAGAGATTAAAAATCACTGCTGATTCATTCTGTTCATTTCATTACATCATACTATCACCTTTGCCATTCTCTAGAGCTACCATATATTCTCTCCATTCATATTCCTATGTCACAGACCTCTTTTGATCCTTTTCTCTTGAGGTTAGGGTTCTAGTGTCTAGCACAGTGCTTAGTACATACTAGACCTTTATCAAATGTTAGCGGAGGAGTGAATGAACTCACAGAGTCTATTCCTAACTCATTATCAGAATGAGAATCAGTTCTTTACTGCTATCTTACCTGATAAACTGATTCATGCTAAACTGTTAATGGATGCTAATAGGACAATGTTTTAATGGTCCCAGATAACAATAGCATTTTCACTGGGGCTTTCTGTAAATTGTGTCTTCAGGGGAAGGAATGATTACAGTAGTCCTGTGGAGGGGCTCTTAGGGTATGGCAAGGTTGTTAGTGTCCCTCTGCTCTTTCCTCCTGTGCCTTTAACCCTGCACTGGCCACTACCAGAGGGCAGTGGCTCTGAGGACAGGGTGACTACGTGAAAAAGTTCTGGAAGTTAAGGCATCACACCGGGGTACAGTAGAGGTAGACATGGGTTGTAGCTGTCCTGGATGTGCTGTGGGTATTTCCAGATCCATTGGCGAGGCAGTTGTACAGTCCTCTTCCTTGTTTCCCTAAAATGCTGGGTGAATAATCCTGCGGGGATAGATAGATCTGAAGGGGCCGAGCTGGGAAGCAGTAACTTCCTTCTCCATGTCGATGCCATCTGTTTACCTGCTCTTTTTAAATTTTTTTTAAAAGATTTTATTTATTTATTTGACAGAGAGAAACACAGCAAGAGAGAGAACACAAACAGGGGGAGTGAAAGAGGGAGAACTAAGCTTCCCTCTGAGCAGGGAGCCCAATGTGGGGCTCGATCCCAGGACTTCTGAGCTGAAGGCAGATGCTTAATGACTGAGCCATCCAGGCACCCCGAGAGAAATGATCTTACAGGGCTTATATGCCAAAAAGAGAAATGAGGCTGAATCTTTCCTAGGTTAGGTTCTAAACTAAACAGATGAACGAGTAAGATTGGAATTCATCTGTTTTTTTGTTTGTTTGTTTCGTTTTGTTGTGTTTTTGCTGCAGACTTCCTTGAGAAGCTGGACCAGCACAGGGCTGAGTGTGATGGCAGGATGGTGCTGGAATCTAGGCAGCCCCCAGGCTCTGAAGGGAGGGATGGAGACAGCAGCCCTCTGCTTAGGTGGAGGAATGGGTTGGGTTTGAAACCGGCTTTCTAAGGCAGGATCACAGTGGTTGAGAGCCCTTAAACACCAAAGCCAAACTAGGCTCAGATCCATGCCAGCCATGTGACCTTGGGGAAGGACCTAAGTCTCTGGGCCTCCATTTTATTCTCTAAAATAGGGGTAGCTATAGTACCTACCTCACCTTACTTACAGCACTGTGGAGGTTTAATTGAGTTACCACGTGTGAAACTTTTTGAACAGTGGGGGCTATATAGAGGTTTGCAGCTCTTCATTTTATTACTTCTTAAGTATTTGTATCAGACATGATGATGTAAATAGAAAAAATAAGGGCAGTTTTGCATAGTTACATGGAAAAACTGAGTCTCAGAGATTTGTCTTCCAGAGTCACAAGGTAGGGAAATGGAGCTGTTGGGCCCAGAGTTTGCTTAGATTTCAAAGCATTTCTAAGATCTTATTGGAACTTGAATGCATATTGTTAGAGAAAGCAGCTCTTTACCAGATACAGTATTCCATCTGAGGTTTTCTCTTTCTTTTTGATAAAATGTTTATCATTTTAGCAAGATTTTACTGAAAAAGGACAAAAATAATTAGACTACAGAAATAAGGGCCACCTTCAGAGCTCATAAAGCCAGGTGTCCATTATATTTTATGGGACTCTGAACATTACCACTTGTCTCACCACTGACCTTCTCATTACTTGAGCAGGAGTGCTTCTACCAGAATCCAGGCCCAGCCATTCCCAGGATACTTCCAAGGATTCTGTCAGCAGAATAGCACTTCTGTTTGAGCCTTATGACAAAAGAATGTTGGACTAGGAATCAGATGACATTGTTTCTGTGAACATCTCCACCATCTCTGAAGAGAGTGACAGTTGGAGACTCACCTTTCTAAACCTTTGTTTCCTCATCTCTACAGTAGGGACCAGGTTACAGGGGCACTCTGGGAAATTGTGTGGTTCTGAGCAGTAAGCCATGAGGAGACAGCAGTGAAAGACAAGCATGCGTATGACCCGTGGAGAACAAGGGAAGTGTCCACTTTGGGGCTGTAGACTTTGGTGTGATCTCCTCTGCCCAGCTAGAGTCACCAGTTAACCTGTGTGATTCCGTGATATAGGGTGGCCCATCTCTTTTGCTCCCCATTACTGCAAAGAAGGGGAAGACACGGATGTTTGGTAAAAGGGCTAGGAACCACAAGATTGGGAAGGGGGTAGATATTCGATCCTCTGAGAATGTTGTTTTCCAGGCAGCGTGTTGTCTGTCTCAGACTTGTGGAGTGGGAAAGGACAGTGCTGCCTCCAGGTCAAACGACAGTGCTCAGGCTCCATTAGCAAAGAACTTACTAGCTTTTTAATTGTCCGTTTTCAACTGTTTTGCTTATATGTCTGTGCAGTTGAGATGGCCAGTACAGAACAAGTGTCCTGTGGTTTTCCACTATACCAAGGGTCTGCCTAAATTTAATAAAAAATCATTTAGAAAGCAACATTGTGCCTGCAGCTTTTCTGCACTCATAAGTGCCATCGTGAGGACCATTATGCATTTGGGGGCCTGCAAGCGTCTCTAGAAACCTAAGGTGTGTCAGCATCTTGCTGACAGTAATCAGACCTCGTGACTGCAGGTAGAATACAGAGGACCCAGACGAATGATACCCACCGACATGTAACGAATGAATGGATTGCTGGGAAAGGGGATCAGGCTCCTTGGCCCTGGTGTTCTGTACTCCTGCCCCACTGCGGATGCCTGCCAGGCTCACGCTAAGTACACATCTTGCTTATATTACATCTTGTTCCAGTAGGATTTTCCGTTACCACAACACAGGAGACATGGAGGGCACCGTGACTGCTAAAAGCCTGCAAGACTGCTTGTCTGTCCTGAGTGCGACCAGGGTCAGAAAATCATCAGCTTATGGTTACGAATATAACTATTGCATTCTTTTTTCAGCTGGTATCCAGGGAGGTGTGATTATGTGCTAAGTCATGGCCTCCTCACCTTTCTCCTCTGCGTCCACCTGGTAATCAAATCCTGTTGACGCTGCTGGAGACATTTCTCTGGAAAGCCTTCCTTCCTCTTTATCCTGTTGCCACTTAACGTTAATTCAGTTCCTTACCAACTCTTGCCTGGGCCATTGTTGCCGCCTCCTCTCGTATTCCTACCTCTGGCCCTTCCCCCAACTTTGTGGTCTGTACTTTATACTTCTAGGGTTAATTTTTGGAAGTAAATCTGTCCATGTAACTCCCCTGTGCTCAGACCTCTTCATGGGGCATTCAGGGCCATTGCCAGTCAAACAGATTCTGCCTTTCCAGTTATGCCTCTGCTTCTTCACATTCATGGCCTCTTTGTTACAAATTTTCCTCTGCTAATGCAGTATTTGTTTACCTCTCTGTGGCTTTGCACATACCATTCTTTCAGTCTGAAAACTAGTAATCCCTGTTGACCCTTTTACCTAATGTAATAAATGTTGCTTCATCTCTGAAGCCTTTCAGCCCCCAGACTCACCGTTGCCATATTTTACAGTGTGCTAGGTGTTTCATTTGTGTGTGTTGTGTCTTTCACATGAGATCACAGACTTCCTTAGGATAGCTACTGTGTTTCATTCATCCTTTATGTCCACTGCATACCATAATGCCTTGAATATAGTAGGCACTCAATACATGCTTAGTGGATGTGTCCAAGGCAGTGTAGAATTCTGTACGGAGAGCTTACGGTCTAGCAAGGAACATAAATTACTTCATAATACTGCTGCTCAGAATGGGTAAGTATTATAAGAGAGGCTTTACTATATACACATGGTTAAGTCACAGATTGAAATGCTTATGTGAGAAGAATCATTTGTAATTGGAATTGTCTTTTTTATTTATTGTGGTTAACAATTTACATACTATTTATCCTTTTAACCCTTCACAGGAGTACTGTTTAGTGGCATTAAATGAAGTGCATTCATAATGTTCTGTACCCATCACCACTATCTCTGCCAATTTTTTCATCACCCACAACAAAAACTCCCTCATTTCTACTCTCCCCAACTCCATGTCACCTCTCTGCTGATCCTAAACACCTCACAGAAGGGGAAATCATACATTATATGTCCTTCTCTGCCTGACATATTTCATTAAGTGTAATGTTTTCAAGGTATATCCATGTTATACCATATATTACTTTCATTCCTTTTTATGGCTGCATATTATTCCATTGCATGTAGATACCACATTTTGTCTATCCATTCATCTGTTGATGAACGATTAAGTTTTTTCCCCACTGTTTTGGCTGTTGTGAATAATGCTATTATGAACATTGGTGTACAAGTATCTGTTCCAGTCTCAGCTTTCAGTTCTTTTGGGTAGCTACTTAGGAATGGAATTAGTAGGTCAGAGGGTAGCTTTGTATTGAACTTTGTGAGAAATCACCAAACTGTTTTTCGCAACGCTGTGCTATTTTACATTCCCACCAGCAATGTTTGAGAGTTCCAGTTTTTCTATATCCTTGCTAACACTCTATATTTTCCTTTTCCTTTTTATTTTGTAATTATAGCCACCCTAGTAGGTATGAATGGAATTATCCTTTGCTTATTATACTTCCAGTAATTGCCTTGCTGATTGGTTCTACCTTGATTATTGGCCATTAATGACTAAGTAAAAGGGCATATCTTAGAAAAGTTTCCCAGTTATTCTTCCATAGCACTCGATTCTTCCATAGCACTCGTTACAGAGCAGGCAAGGGATCAAAGTTCTGTTAATGTTTAAGCTGTTCACTTCAGGGTTAGTTGGCTATTAATCTCATTAGAATGATCAGTGAGAGAGGAAAAACTCAGTTGCCCACTCTGTTTTCTTACCCTGACAGTTGTGAGGTTCTGTCTCTGTTCAGTCAGAAGCTCTCTTCTTACATCAAACTTCTGTATTAGGTATTTTGACTCCAAGGCTAGAACACTGGAACATGATAGTCATGGAACTAGAGGTGGTCTTGAAATATTTCAGTGGGGAGACTGCTTTGAGAGAGGTGTGGGGTTTCAGAGGGCATGTGAGGACACACTGAAAGGACAGGAGTTGGGCCTCTTCAGGCTAAAGTAGTGTTTGGAAACCATGAAAACAGCAGTGTGTACACTGGCCTCCTCAACCCCTCCCAAATCCATGTGCTCAATCCTTGTACTCAAGGGAGCTTTCCTGAAATTGGTGAAAGTGGATGGACATCACTAATACAAGAGCTAATCGTAACAGGAAATACTATATTGAGTCATTCTGCAGACAGGTGCTGAGCAGTACACCATCTTTGCCCTCAAGGAGTTCACAGTCTAATGCAGCAGGGGAATGAGGGGGGCAGACTATAAACAGATTATTAAAATAGCACAGTATACCTTCCTGGTAGAAATATTAAAAACCACGTGAAGGAAAAAGCAGCAGGCTTTAGGGAACTTGAAAGACTTCAGAGAAAATGAGGTGATGCCTCTTCTGTAAAATGAGGACAGTGACACCCCCCTTTTAGGATTATTGTGAAGATCAAAGAGATAATACATAAAGCTTTTAATACAGTTGCTGGCACATGGTAGGTATTCAACAAATGTTAGCTGATGTTGTTACTATATTATTATGGTTTTTTTGAGTTGAATGACAGTATGGCCATTGATTGTACTCAACAGAGACTGACTTCAGCTAATTTAAATAAACAGAGGCATTCATTGGAGGCTAACTGGTGCTCATGGAATGGAGTTTGACAACAGGCCCCAGAAAGCTCAGGGATTGCAGCATTAGTAATAGGAGCTTAATACATTCTCTTTGGGATGACCAAACTTTAGCTGCCTTTTATCTTTGGATGTCTCTGCTCAGAAGCAAAACTCTGATAGATTAGCTGGGATTCTCTGTCCATCTCTGTGATGAGGGGACAGGTTTCCAAGACCAGCAGCCTGCCAACTCATATGGAGTTGGGGAGGAATAGGTCCAGGCCTTTAGGAAGGGATGCAGAGAGTGAGTGAAATTTACCTCAGGCAGTATCAGAGTACTCCCTAAATCTACTGATCCATTGATACCAATGATGGAAGCAACAGGCGAACTCATGGAACAGACTCTGGGAGTTTCTTTTGTCCGCAGAATCTTGAATGCTCCGGCTTATGACCAGTGGCATCCCAATGTGACCATACCTATCTTGACATTCTTTTTGGAAATTTCTCTGGTTTCTCCATGTTTGTTCTTAAGTATGGTAGCTAAAACAAAGACTCTTGACGATTACAATAGTAGAAGAAAGAAAACTTTACTTTGTAAATGGAATTTCTTTTTATATGTCCACCTTAAAATTTCTCATTTGTCAGCTCATGATCTGAGATTTGCTCTGGGACTTTATTATGAGTAGGTATGTAGTCAAATCCTTCCTTCATCCTGCTACTTATTATTTTTGCCTAAACATGCTGCGGTGTATTTGATCTTGTTGAATCTCATCTTGTTTTTAGAATAACTTTTCAAGAATTCAGGGTCGTTTCCATTGTACTCTAGTTTTTCAAAGTACTAAAATTAGCAATTTTAACTTTTTTGCTTGTGTGATTCTGTTTCTGATATGACTCATCAGAAGCAGAAAGGTGTGACATTTTAGCGTTCGCACTAGATTTAGAGACCAGCTGTCCAAGATCAAAGTCATAGCACTGTCACAAGAAGGGTGTGACCTTGGGGTAGGCCATTTAACATTTTTGAGCTTCTGTTTTGTTTATAGAGTTAGGACAGTAGTAGCAATTAGGCTGTGAGCTCCTAGAAGGACAATGTTATTGTCGTGAGGCACAAATAATGTATTTATGAATACATTATCAAATCAAATCAAAAACTATCATAATTACTATCAGTTCAGATTTTCAGTGGAGGCCCTAAAAATTGTTTCCTTTAGGACTTTGTGCTGTCAGTGTTGTTGTTAAAACAGTGACTCTTGGGCACCTGGGTGGCTCAGTGGGTTAAAGCCTCTGCCTTCGGCTCAGGTCCTGATGTCAGGGTCCTGGGATCAAGGCCCGCATCGGGCTCTCTGCTCAGCGGGGAGCCTGCTTCCTCCTCTCTCTCTGCCTGCCTCTCTGCCTACTTGTGATCTCTCTCTCTGTCAAATAAATAAATAAAAATTTAAAAAACACACAAAAAAACCCCCACAAAAAACTAGTGACTCTTTCAAGCCAATATTAACCCTAACTGGAATATGCATGAGACTTGGCCATCTGGGATGCAATAAAAAACTTCAAAAATGAGAGTAGATTATTGTTATCTTCCTCTTCTCTGTATGTCCTGACGTAGAAGAAAATTAAATTAGCATGATAGTTTGATCTTGCCAGGATCATAATGCTCCTCATCACCTCTTTTCAGGGTGATTTCAAACTTATGTGTTTGAATGTCTTGTCAAGTGGGTAAATTACTATAATTTTCAAGGACATCTGTCTCTTGCTTTGCTCTTTTCCAAGCCCGAGGAAAAGACTCCTGTGCTTTGTAACCATTCAGAAATTAACACCAGTGGTTCTGCAGGTGTGCCTGTCAGATCACGGACCTTGTTTCTCAAGACATGATCAGGCTATGCAGATTTTGAATATACAAGATTCCAAGCTGCAAGAGTGGGATTTTTTAAGTAAATAAGTATATAAGTAAATAAACAAATAAATAATTTTAAAAGGCATTTCAATGTAGCAAGCTTCCCTGTGCAATTAAAAGTTAAAAATGATTTATTAAAATAAGATGTAAGAATTATCTCGTGTTTTATTTAGGTTGGCTTTTCATCACAGCTGAAACATGCTTTACCCAGATTCACATGATTTTCTAAAGAGGAAAGAAGAATTTGAAACTGACCATCTTTTCAAGTTTTATTATTTTTCCTTTCTTGGTATTAATACAGTTTAATCTGGATCTGTCTAACATACACACACATACACAGAATTTTATTCTGTTGTATTTTATGATCATTGCCAAACGGTCCTCAATAGATCTGTTAGTCATCATGCAAGTCAGCGTGTTACATGCATGCACGTGTATTTGGTCTTTCCATGTCCTCCTTCTCTCTGTCTCACCTGTTTTGCTATATTTCACATAATATTGCACAGTGAGCTCATTTCCAACATGAAATTTAATAGGCTGACTGATGTTTGGTGCACATTAGCCTATTGCCATGCAGTCACTGTAGCGCATGGTGTTGACCCTGCAGAGCGTTGCTGAAGGCATTTCTGACTGCTGGAAAGACCGGACCTGTGATCTTTTGCACTGTTGTACCCTTAGGATGAATTTTGTATATTCCTTATGCTTTAGTCAGCAACTCTAGCACCCTTTATTATTCATTCATTCCAATAAATATTTTTCCTTTTTTATTTAAGATTGCACTTTTTAAGTAACCTCTACACCTAACATGAGGCTCAAACTCACAACCCTAAGTTCAAGAGTCAGATGCTGCATGACTGAGATAGCCAGGCTCCCCCATTCCCACAAATTCTTAATAGCCTGCTAATGTTAGTAGGTTTGCCTCAAGCCAGTAGCTGTAAAATTTATTCTTACCTTCATGTGCATCCGTTCTGGTGTTGTCACCACCAGCCTTCTTCCATGCCCCAATCAAACCCTTTTGCCACTAGTTTTCCCCACTCCTGGGGACACTAGCGATGTCTGATGTCTATTAGTAATTGGTCACTGATGACCCATCTGGTGACCCATCTGTAGCTAGCATGCAATTGGGAATCTCTGAGTTGTGCTTACCCAGGACCATATTAATTGTTCTTAGCCCTACCTCTACGATAATGTAAGTTGTAGGTACATGAAGGGGTGGCCGCATAATTTTTTGTTTGTTCTAATGTAGGTAAGCATTGGAGTCAGACTGCTCTGTATTCTCATCTTCACCCACTATCTCCTAGCTTCCCAAATATTAGTTTCCTCTTCACTGAAGTAGGGATAGTAACATTACCTGATTCACTCACTGGGAAGGATTAAGTGAGCTCACATGCATGAAGCTCTTAGCATAGTTCTTGGCACTTCATAGACTGTGAGTTATGGGACCTCTTCCTGGCCTTCAGTCACTTTTGTGGCACTGTGGACTGGGGAGAGGATAGGCTTTGCAGAAGGTATAATTTATAAGCTATGTCTTAAAGGATGAGAAGGAGTTAGCATCCTACTGGATAAAGAAGGGGAAAGGAATCCCGGCAGCAGAATGCTTAAGAGCTATAAGAGAGCAAGGCTTATTTGTGAAAATTGCATATTGTTTATTGTGAATGAAGGGTGAGCTACAAGTGGGGAGATGGGAGGAGGTGAAGCAGGAAAGATGACCAAGAACAGATCACAGAGAGCCATGTAGAGCTCATGAAGGAGTTTAAACTTGATCCTCCATTGCTCCCTCCATCCATATGATCTGGTTCCTCTGTGAAGCAGTCACATAAATGTCTTTTTAAGAGCAGCAACAGCAAAAAGGGGGAAGAGGGCGGTGAATTGGCCTCAAATGAACTGGCATCTCTTTAAAGCTAATATTCCTCCTCGAGAATACTATATTAATTAAACATGTGCCTTGCAAGATTCATTATTGTTTTACTTGTGTTCCCTCTTGGTTGTCTCATTCATTAATCTGCTGATTAGTAACCCTGAACTCTTGTATCTCCCCACCCCCTTTCTGGCATTCCCTTTTTAATATACTCTGCCGTTCCCCCTGGGACGTAAACTCCAGGACCCGTCCCTGGCCTGCTTGTGTTTGTTTTCTTTGCCCCTTGTGCCTGCCTCTGCTATAACATTTGTAGTATGTGTTAAGTAATCCTTAAGGTAACATTTTTATTATGTCATAAAAAGTGCATGGCAAATATATTATAACTCATGGACTTTGTTTAAAAATGAACGGATAATTTATTGAGTGTGTTACATGAGCCTTACTCCCCTCCCCATTTCAGCTGAGACTCGATGCTCATTTAGCCTAGCCTCCTATTGAGTGCTCCCACCCTGTGACATGCTGGGAAAGCAGACCCACGGTTGGCTAGAAATGACATCATAGTTTATGTACTCAATAAAAATTTAATTAAGTCATTACAGGAATTGCAGTCATCATTTAACCCTCTGATTTCTTCTGTTTAGTTTATTATTAAACATTCAGTAATACCAGTCACCAAATCCTGATGGCTTATAAAATATCTGCATGAATTTTAATAGCTTAAATAAATGGGAAAATATGAGTAACTGATATAAAAGGAACCTTTTCCTTGTGGCGCTGTATGTATGGGTTTTTATGAAAAGCAAAGCATTATAGAAAGGATAAGAGTTTACTAAGAGAACAGCCAAACACTATCTGGGAGGAGTTTCTCATTCGGTTTGTCCATCCGTGTGTTCATCCTGGGCAGGGCGCTCTGTACAGAATCATCTGGCAGTGGGGACACAGAACCTGCAGGCCAATGAACAAAAGCTTGAGTGAAGGAATATCCAGCTCCCCTTGGCCGCTGGGCTGGCTAGAAGAGCCCAGTGGGGTGAGCCCGATAGTTCAGGAAGCTGTTCTCACTCATCCTCACCTGTTGCCTGCAGATCATGTATCTGTACCCATCAAGCTTCCACCCTCTTCCAGGAAGGGCCTTTTTCATGATCTAATCCAGCCCGGGTGATGATATCTGAAAGCCATTCCTGGCTGTGGCTGCTTGCCATCTCTCAGCTAGAGGGGAGAGGGAGAGGCAGCTTATAGATCACTGGAGTTAGACCCTCGGACCAGAGGTGGTGGAGCCTTGCTCATAGGGGATTCTCGTCCTGCTCTCCATTCTTCCTGGGTCCTAGCCAGCCAGCATGCAGGTGCATCCCAAGGGGAGAAAGTGTGTTTGTCTGTAACTGGACCTTGCTGGAAACTGAGGTTTGCAAATTAATATGTTGCTGGTCTCTGGAAATGCCCTACGGATGGTGAAGCAGGTAAAGCACTTGTCTAGAAATCAGGTTCTAATCCTCATTCTGCTAGTAACTTTCTATGTGACCTCAGGCAAGTCCCCACCCCTTTTTGAGTCTCAGTTCACCATTTCTTCAGAGGGAGTGAGCTAGGTGATCTCTGAAGACCCTTCTAGCTCTAAAACTTACTAGGTAGGTGTAACACAAAAAGTAACTCTGCTGAGCAGGTTCTGTGCCTGTTTGCCTCTGAGAGCTGCTCTTCCCTTTGTGATGTCTGTGATGTCTGTTTGTGGCTGATTCTTCTTGCATAATGAGGAGAGTAACTTGTGTGGGAGTAGGGAGAGCCCCAGAATGGCTCGCAGCAGGTCTGGTTGTAGTCCCATCATCACACTTCAGAAAGAATGAACT
The DNA here is from genome assembly GCA_004023965.1 of Spilogale gracilis. Lineage (NCBI taxonomy): Eukaryota > Metazoa > Chordata > Mammalia > Carnivora > Mephitidae > Spilogale > Spilogale gracilis. The sequence continues at coordinate 41,679 of PITA01002454.1, forward strand.
CTAGCTCTGGCTTGTTTCTTGACTCTGCCTTTCACCTCGGCCCATTCTGGAAGATAGAGCAAGTAACGAGTTAGGCAGTATGTCTTTTTGAAATTCCAGAAACATGCAAGGTATTTAAGCAGCAAAAAAGGGAGAAACAAACAAAAGGGTGTCATTGGACAGAGCACACTACACGTGGCAGTCAGGCCAGTCATCAACATACCAGTCTCAAGTCCTGTTCTGGGCCAGGCCCTGGACTAGGTGTCTTTTGGCAGTGCCAAGATTAATCCGACAGAGTTCCTAGTGACCTTTGAGTAGCTCACAGACTAGTGGGAGAGGCAGGTTCATACGTGGCTCTAAACCATGTTGTGCGTCCACGAGGAGGAGTGTGGACGGAGCTCTGGGAACATCAAGGCTGGATGTCTCATTCAGCCTGGGTTGAAGGTAGGGGAAAGGTCAGGGATTGTCCCACCAGCCTCATCCAATCTCACATTTCTATTCTGTCTTCCTTTTTGAAAATGATCCCTGACTATTGAAACTGGTTTTAGTTTTCTGTAAACAAACCAGAAGGTATTTCTCATAATTCATTGCATTTGCAAAGCACATCACAGCTTACTGAGGCTTTCAGCGTATACTGTGGGATTAATGAATGAATGCATGCTAATTCGTTTGCTGTTTAAACCAGCACTGTGTGTAGGGCATTTGAAAGGCAAGGAAATAGGTTATTTCACTTGCCCGATATCACATCCTCTATACACAGCAGAAGTAGAGGTTGAACCCCGGTTGTCTGACTGAACCCAGGTCCTTTCACTACTCCTTCCTGCTCTTCTTCAGAGACCAGTTATGAACCACAGGATTAAATCATTCAGTCTTTGATATATGATCCAAAGTAAAATCATCCTCTGGAGGCAGGAACCTGATGGAACGTAAAGGCACATGGACTTTGGACTTAGACTGACCTGGATGCTAGTCTCAGCTTTTGGACTAATTTCTGTGGGGCCTAGAGCCAGTCACTCCACCTGCCTGAGGCTGTTTTCTGTGTCCATAAAAATGTGCCTCTAGCCCACCTGCCCTCTGAGTTCCAGTGAGTTAGAGGAGATGATATCCATAAAGCCCATGGCCCATACCGAGTCCTCAGTGAAGGGAGGGGATGACAGTGGGCATGGTTATGGTCAGGGTTGTTAAGCACAAATCTTACTCTCCATGTAAAGTTGCATATAATTTGGTTGTTTCTAAAACCTGTCAGTTTAAATATCCAGTGAGTCCTTACTTATGTACTCTACATTACACCAGGCTTTCGGCTGGGATCCCAGAGAGGAATGAAATGTGTACCGGGCTCTCAAGCACAGTCCTAGAAGTCTTGAAGTCAGAGTTTTACCCTACTGAAAACAGTCAGTGAACTATAGTCTAGATTCTGAAGGCCCACCTGGATGTTCTTTGAGAGAAGTTCTACCTGGGTGTCCATGGTCTCCCTGGAATTATATTTCGTAACAGTCTCTTAAGATAACAGTCTTACTACTTCAGCTTGGCCTATTCTCTCCTCTTCTTCACAGCCTCAAGGGCTCTCCTTTCTCTCCAGCATCTCCTCGGGGTCTTGCCTCTCTCCCTCCTCTTTGCACCTCTGACAACTTCCTTCTGTCTTTCACCACCACAGGCTCCTTTGAGTAGCCCTCAGATGTTTCCTAACGCGGTCCCAGCATACCTCTCCAGTGTTTCTGCCCATTCACCTTCCCTAGCGCCCCCCCCCAGACATTTTCTTTCCTGCTTCTGTACTTCGGCTCACCTCGTCCCCGTTGTCTAGAATGTCCTCTGTCCTCCAAGGTACACCTAATTGTTACCTCCTGGAGAAATGTTCGCCTGCTCCCAGAGCAGAAATCATTTGTACCAAAATTCATTTATTGCTCACCATTTTTGGGGTAGAATTTAAGGCAGCATATTTCAGTTTTAATTATTTTTTACATGTTTGTTTTTCCATCCTTGACTGTGTGCTCCTTCAGCTAAGAAACCATTTCTTACACTTTGTGTTCATAGGGTCTAGCACAAAGCCTGACATGTACTTGGGGCTCTGCTCATTACATTGAGTTACTGCTTTATGTAATTTGGGATCAAAACCTCAAAGGACTTGTCAAACTGGGGAAAGTCCTGGCAGATCAGGGAAATGGGGATGGGCTAGCAGTTCGGCCTGTTAGGGGTCTTCTGTCTTTGTTTTACTAAGAGTCTGTGAAAAAAATCACATTTTGTAGTCCCCCCCCTTTTTTCATACTTTTGTTTTTGTCATTTTGTTTCTGTAGGTTAATTCTTATATCCTGAAGAAGAACATGATCCTTATGACAAATAATTTCTATGCAGCACTCTTGGGATATGATGAGGTAAGATCATTTGCCAAGTCTTAAGCAGAACATTGGCTTCCCCCCAGCAGAGACCTTTTTTTTTTTTTTTTTAAATTAGTGAATACACAGTGCAGTATTGGTTTCTGGGGTAGTGAAATTCAGGGATTCATCACTTACATAGAAAGACTTTAAAAAAAAAAAAGACTTTTGATGAGAAACTGAGGGAACCTTTAGGGGACATCATCACTATCTACCATTATGGCATAGAATTAATTTCCTCTTCTTCGTTGACTTGACAATAGGAATGACTATGCCCAGTAGTTAGCCTAGTGCTTGGGAAAGAAAGCATGATATAATATGGTCCAGTCATTCAGCTAGTAGCATTTATTGAGTCCTTGTGGGGTGCTGGATGAACGAAGGCGAATCAGTCCCTGTTTCAGCCTCTAGAGATAGGAAGGCAGCATGGGCTGCCAGACAAGTCACACACTTCTGTGGCTTGCATTATAAAAGCCATAAATACATACTCATTTCAGAAACTCATAAAACAGCACATAAGTGGTTGAAGTAAAAAATAGAAGGCCCCTTTCCTGTCCTGCCCAATTCCCTGTCCCAGAGGAAAACTTTGCTAATAGTTTATTGGCTGTCCTTCAGACGTTATGTTTGCATACACAGGCAACTAGGTATTTTCTTTACACAATGGAAGTTACACTACATACACTGTTTTTTCACTGAACCATATATCTTAGGCCTCCTTACACATCAGAACATTTAGATCTCATTTTTTTTCATTATACAGTATACATAACATCAGATTTACCATTTTTAAGTGCACATTTTAGTGGTCTTAAGCACATTCATACTGTTGAGCAACTGCCCCACCATCCTCCTCCAGGACTTTTTCCATCTTCCCAAACTGAAACTCTGTACCCATTAAACCCTTACTCTTCACTTAGCCTCTTCCTAGCCCCTGGTAACCACCACCTTCTCCTTTCTGTCTCTGTGAATTTGAGTACTCAGAGTACCCCATGTAAGTAGAATCATACGGGTTTTATTCTTTTGTGACCGGCTTATCTCACTTAGCAAAATGTCCTCAGGGTTCACCCATGTGGTAGCATCCATCTCATCTTTTTCTTCCCGCTATTATTGTAGGAATTTCAAACATATCAAAAAGGTAAAAGAATGGTGTAATGAACAGCTGTATGCACTCTGCCAGGGTTCATCATACCTCACCTTTTTAATAAAACGTGTTTTTATGCTCGTTTTGTGGGGACCTCCAGATTTAATGCAAGCACCACCTCTTTTGGGAAATAGGCCTAGAACTTCCCCGGGCTCAGCTCCTTCCACCTGCTCTGGACCCCACAGCACTCACCACACTCGTGTTAACTGTCACCCTGGCCGGGCGGGGCCTCCTGGGTGGTGGCGGTGTCCGCCGTGCTTGCTTTTCTCTTGCCTGGTGCCGTACCTGGCACGTGATAAGTGAGGAATGAGGAGGGGAGGAAGGCATAAAGGATGAAAGTAAGAAACTGCAGTTCAGGCTGGAGGAAGTGTTATTAGTTTAAAGGTAATAATTAAAGCCAGGAGATAAGCTTACAAAAATAGGACTACTTAAAATTGAGGGTTCTTGATTCTCAGTCCACCAGATATTTGTAGAAAACAGGAAGGTCTATTGGAGAGCAATTCAGCAATCGCATACCACGCATGTCATTGATTTAACATGAGCTTTGCAGGAATGGGGTGGGAGTTGAGAAACACTGCTTGCATCTACACATTAATTGTTAAATTAGATACATTCGGACTTCAGAAACTTACAGTGTATAGAAAAATGAGGCTTAGAATTGAAGAAATAGAATTCTCTATTAGCTGGTGTTTGTTTGAGAACTTCACTGCAGCTGGCTCAGCTGATTCCTTTCACCAGTGTTAATGCTGTTCTCAAATGTGTCTCTTTTCTGTCCCTCCCATCCCAGTCCATCCTGGCAGAGCCGTCTTACAAACATGCCTGATTGCCAGAGTCACCTGGGGAGCTCTTCAAATCTAATTCTTGAACCTCTCTGAAGATTCCAGGTCAATAGGAATGGGGCCTGGTATTTAGCAAGCACCTCAGGTGACTCTTTAGGGTGGGAAAGTTTGGGAAATATATTAATTACCTGTCTTTTAGGCTTTTTTAGAAATACCATTGTCTGCGCCCTGTCTCCCAAAAGTTCTACATTAACTGCCACAGGTGGGGATCTGTTGTAAAAGTTCCTTGGGTAATTTTAATGTGCATGCAGGTCACGTAGGTAAAATTCAGATTCTGATTCAGCATGTCTAGGGTAAGGCCTGAGATCCTGCATGGTGGACAGGCTGCAGGTGACGTGGTGCCTCCATTGTGCAGACCACACTGGGAGTCGTGGGTTCTAGAGCTTTGCTGTCCAAGACTAGTCACGTGCGGCTCTTTTCTGTTGTCGTCAGCATGGGGTTTGACCTCACAATCCTGAGATCAAGACCTGAGCTGAGATCAAGAGTGGGACGCTCAACCAACTGAACCACCCAGTACCCCTACCTGTGGCTATTTTGCTACCAAGTCCTTAAATTGAAAATTGAGTCCCACCAGTTACATTTCAGTGCTCAGTAGCATTGTTTGGCTAGTGGCTGCTGTGCTGGACTCTGCGGCTATAGAGCATGCCTGTCATCCGAGGAAGTTCAGGGCCGATCTGCAGCACCCTTTTCCTAGAAGGTTGCTTAGGTTGTGCCTCTACCCTGGCCACTTTTGGAGCCTTTCTGTTTTCTATTAAGTCCCAAATTCCTCCATGGAATTTCCAGGCCTTCTGTCAGATGTCCCCATCATGACATCTCCTATCCACTGTTATTGCCCACTGCTCTTGAGTGTGTAACCTTCTTTCCAAGTGAGGCCATTTGTCCCACTGCCCCACACACATGTTTTGCCTCCTGGAAGCTTTCCTGGACAACTAGGTTTGGAGGGCAGTGGCCGAGTCTGTCAGCTTTGGGCCTGGTACCTTATAGGCATTCTCTCTGTAAATGTTCAGTGAACCAATATATTCTCTCTCGCTTAGAATGTAGCTCTCCAAATATTTTCCATTCTTAAAGGCTGTCTTCTCCACAAAGCTTTCTCACAAAGACCTCTCTAGAATTGTTTGTTTAGGATGAATTTCAGCCTCATCCACCCACCCACCCACCCATCCACCCATCCATCCATCCACCCATCCATCCATCCGTTTAGCAGGTATGAAGTGCCTACCATATGGGATGCACTGGGAATATATTGGTGAATAAAGTAAACATGGTGTGGTCCTTTCCCACTGGAGCTTACCTTCTAATGGGGAGATAGGCAGTAAACAGGTAAATAAGCAAGTAAATATCTAGTTACATATACAGTGTCATAGAAGCTCAGACTGAAGGAGGAGCCAGCCGTGTAGAGTCTATCTCGGAGTCTCCCTATACAGACCGGCAGTTGTTCACTCTCTAGGATTTGGGCCTGTGCTGCCGTTGGGTGAGATGGCAAGCTGCCGGTGAGCTGAGACCATTTTGCTGTGATTCTTTTTTCTCAGCATCACGTTAAGCACATAGTATTGTCACAAATCAGTCTCCTCTGAGTGAGACTGCCACTCCAAACCTTTAACCATAACTGGGACCCTCCAGGCACAGGCTTCCTCTCAGTTCCTGTAGACCTAGGTGTCTGAATCCCCTGAAGGATGCTTTTTTGTGTCATGAGGGAAAATAAGCAGGCCCCCTAGTAGATTGTAGGAACGTTGCTATGCAAACTAATATTTGGCTGGCAAGCACCCTTTTTCCTTTCCTGATTTCTCTCCCTCAGACCAGCCTCCCATTTGTTTTCATTGACTTACTAGCAGTTTAGTGGAAAGAAGGCTGAAGCTGGGCTTACTTATTCAGCCATCTTTATTATAGCCCCCACTCTGTGCCAGGCACTGCGTCCTAAATAGACCTAGCCAGCCACCATCCCTTGACCCCACCAGTGCGTTCTGGTCCTGAATCTGCCACCAATTAGCTAGATAACCTCCAAGCCTCTATGTTCTTATCTTTCAAATGGGGATAATAATGTCTGTTCTTTGGGGATACGTGGTCATTAGGAGCCAGTGAGAGAAGACCTGACAACCTGGAACAGTCAGATGTTAATCACCGTTGATCCGAGTCCTGAGTCATCCTTTTCTCTCTGACTGATTGTGGACTTGCCCCTTCCCAGCCACCTCCCCCGCCACCTCCCCCATTGCCGGGGGTGCCTGTTTGTAGCAGGCCATGGCCCCCAGGGCTTTCGCTGTCCTGTGCCCTGTGCTCATTCTCCAGGTCCTCATGACACCCGCTCCCACTGCTGGACCTTCCCATTCAGCACATGTGGGTCTCTGCCAGCAGCTCTCCAGCTTGTGCCCAGGGCACTTCAGACACAGGCAGGCTGTTGTGTTAGCAAATAGCTCGGAGAATGGTGATGTGCCTGAGCTTGTTCTTGGGCCCTGTCCCCATCTGCCAGAAGAAGCTGGTTTTCCTGACTCAGCTATCGTGCCAGCACAGTCTCTTAAGCTGGGGGATTACAGGGATGTTAGCAGGGGGCATTTGGAACAGGTGGACTGTTTTTCCACCAAACTGTCAGCACCCCATGCCGGACGTGGCCCTACGTGGCAGCAGGCCTGAAGTCAGACCTGGTGTGCCGCCGTGTCCCAGGGGCCAGCTCACAACATCACGTTGAAGACACGATCTGGGGTCTTCGTGTAATGCTTTGCCACTTCCAGACCCCGTCACGGCCGTGATCTCTGAATTCTCCCAACAGGGCTGTGGGCTGGGTCGTGCAGCCCATGTTTGTTGGGCTCCTGAGGAACTGAGGCTCGGGAAGGGCTGGTGGCTTTCTGAGGGCCACACAGCTGCCAAGTGACAGAGCTTTCGTTTGAACCTAGGTGGTCTGATCTCTAGATCTCACTGTTGTTTTCAGCTATAGCCACAGCGACCCGCCACAGCAAGCTCCTGATCCTTGTATCTAACATACTACATGTAACAGAATACCTGTCCATGATCTCACTTCTACAATGCAAAGATGCTATGTGTAGAGCAAGCACTTTGATCTCTGTTTCATAGATGAGTAGTGAATTGCCCTCCATCTCTGAGCTTGTTCGTGGCAGAGGCAGGAGTTGAGCTGGCCTTCTGACCTGTAAGTCAGTGCTTTGTCAGGCTGCACATTAGCATGGCCCCCAGACAGAGCAGCTACTTGGGGTCTTTCCCTTTAGTCACCCTCACCCCTTGAAGCAGGACCATCCCCGCTCCCTCCCTTAGAGGTCCAAACTAGAAAATGTCCCTAGTCTGTGGCTCAGGTGCTGATTAGTCTATGTGATACTTGATATCTGTTGCTTCTCAACAGAGCCTTCCTCCAGGCTGCAAAGGACACTAATAGACATACACACATGCACACAGGCTCTGAGCGTTCCCTCTGGCCCATGGCAGTCCTGCTAAACAGCCTATTCCTCTACCTGAGGAAGGGCCAGCTGTGGCCAACTAGAGGTGGGTGACAGTGGTGGTTTCCTTTCCCAGAGAGCCAGCTGCCTTGCAGATGTGTGCCCTTGGGCCAGGAAAAAGGTGCAGTCTGTGCCCACCTCTGTTTCTGGGAAAAAGTACCCACCCATAACACTCCGTACCCATTTCTTACAGACAATGGTAGGAACACTGTGTCACTGTTTCTCTTCTTGGCCTCACAAGTACTGCTGGGTCATGTACGGTGTGGGAGAGTATTGGGAGCTGTGGCCTGGGAGGGGAGCCAGACATGAACCCCATCTCTGTATTAATCTTACCCAGTCACTCGGCCTCTCTGGCTCCCATGCCCTTCCTCTGCGTGAAGTGAAAGAGTTGGACCAGATGCTTTCTGAAGACCCCTTCCGGCTCTGCCGTGGAGCTGCCTTGTTTTCTCTCTTGTGTCGTCTGTAAGGTCTTTCCAGTCCGATTCTGTGGTTGCCAGCATGTTCACACTATCCCCAGCTCATGTATGTATGGCTCTGCCAGACTCCCTGGAAGACAGGTTGAACTTTGTGTTCCAGGGGATCCTTTCAGATGACCATGGGCTGGCTGCTGCCCTCTGGAGAACCTTCTTCAACCAGAAATGTGAAGACCCTCGGCAGCTTGAATTGTTGGTGGAGTATGTGAGGAAGCAGGTGAGCAGCCTTTCCCTCTTCCCCCAGAGGCTCACGGAAAGCAGATCTTTCTGAGGTCTGCAGATACTGGACTTTCAGAGGACTGTGAGAGGCTGAGTTCCCAGAGGCCAGTCAGAGGGAATTCTGACCACATCCTGTCAGCAGGTGCTGATGAAGAACACCTTCTGTGTGTCCAGCCACGAGCTAGGCTGGGAGTAGGGGACAGGATAGAAGCAGCACTGAGTAGTCTGCTCTCAAAGACTCCTGGCCATTCATTCACTACACGCTTGAATGCCCGCCATGTGCCTGGTGCTGTGCGAGAGCCTGGACACACAGTCCCGTAGGATATGGGAATGGGAGCAGCGTAGTTGCCCACTCCAGCCACCTCTGTCCCCACTTTGAAGCTCCAAGGTTCATGTGTCCTGCTCCAAATTTCTAGCAGGACTGGGCCCCAGGCAGCATTCCATGGACGTCCCTCAAGACTCTGCCCACTGAGTGCTAGTCACGGGTCCTCCCACTTCATTTGCCGCCCCCTTGTTCCCTAGGGCTTCCTGACTCCAGAGTTTCTAAAAGAAAATGCCAGAGTGGGCACTACTTAACTATATCGTTTTCCTTAAAACCATGGCTATTTCACTTCTTGATTTCTCTGTGCCCCTGATCCTGTATTGATGGGAAACTCATACTTCATAGATGAGCGAGCTGAGTGGCAGAGAAGAGGAACATAGAGGCTTTTCCAGGGTCTCCCAGTGAGTCAGCCTGCACAGCTGGCCTACAGCCCCAAGCTGGTGATTCACGTAGCCGCTAGAGGCCTGAGCTGCTCCAGACGGCTCATCAGCTCAGGCTGTCCCATGAGTCACACCTTTGCTTCCTGGGCCTGGCCCTGGAACTGAAGGGGCCTCACCCCACAGTTATTCTCTTACTCACCTGTATCCATGGCCTTCAAGCCTTCAGCAGGCAGGAAGGGAAAGGCCAGGCCCTGGCTCTTGGGAGAAGCAGGGCTAGCAGGAGTAGCTTGCTGATTGCTAGAAAAACCACACAGTGGGACTCTTCAGACACAGAGGGTAGACCCCAGAGGCCAGGACTTCTGTTTGACCACTCTTCAAATCTGCCAGAGCTTTGAGAGAGCACTGTGGCTAGAGGGCTCCCCCCACAGAGAGGTCTTGAGACTCACACTGTTGACGGGACTCACTGTCAGACACGAGTAGCAATTTGCCTAGCAAGTGCTGTGTTTTTTGAGAGACCAGCCTAACTTTTCCATCTGCCGTCGTGTGGCATGTTGTGCTGGGGGCCACAAGAAGGGCACAGCTGGGACTTCTCAGAGGGCCCCGAAAGAAAGGGCTATACATCAGTCCCACAGAAGTCCCTTATTGACGAGTGAGAGGCAGGCAATGGGAAAACAGTGATGGGGCTCCTAGGGAAGCAGGGAGTTTTGATGGGGACCTGGTTCTGTCAGCAAAACTTCTGAATCCTGGCTATGCCAGGCACTTTGTTGAGAAAGCGGAGATGCATGGGACCCAGACCTGTCCTCAGGCTGGCTCATGGTTTGGCGAGGAAGCCAGTCCCTCGAATAAGTCAGTCTGTGATGTGATACAGGTAGGAACAAAGTGCTGTGAAAGGCCGAAGAAAGGCGAGACTGTGAGGATCAGATCAGGAGAGGCCAGGATGCTGGGCCCTCAGCAGACTAGTCCTGCGCCGCCATGATCCTAGCTGGTCTGGTGGGTAGCCCAACAGCCAGCCAGAGGTTATGTTGAGATTTTCAACTCAGAAGATGGTCAGACAGGTGTCATGAGGCATAGAAATGGAGGAGTGTATTTTAGGCAAGGTAATGTGTCGGTTGCCCTGCTTGCACCGGAAGACAGCAGGACGTGTGGAAACCTAGACCTGAGGTATATATGTGAGAGAAGGGCTGAGTTCAAGGGTCAGCAGTCTGAAGGTGAGACAACAGGAATGTAGGAATTCTCGGAAGAGAGACGATCCAAGGACTAAGATGAGGCCTCCAACTCCTGCACCTGTCCTCCCAAATGCCTTCTCACCCCACAATGGAGCTTTATCTTTCTGAATCCAGCACTCACTCCTGATGTAATCCAGGTCTCCCCTTGATTTTGCCTGTCTGCTGGAAAGCATTTCTTATTCTGCTGTTCTCGCTAGCAGCAGCCAGGGGGAACCCTCCCAGAGACTTGGCCACTCATTAGATCACCTGCTTCTTGCCGAACTGCCCAGCCTCCCCTCCCCTGCAGCTGCTCCCCGTTCTCCATCACAGGTGTCCCTTCTCCACTTGCTGTTCAGGGGGATAAACTCCCCCGGCCATCCTAGTGGGTGAAGCTGGACCCACTGCTCTGCATGGTGGCCCACTAATTGTGGGGTCAGAGCTCACTGGAGGACAGTAGAGGCATACGTATTTAAAATTTAAAAAAAAGTTGCAGTGACTACAGCGTACATGTGTTGTATTGTTTAATCTCTTCATGAGTCCTGTGGGATGCACATGACTGTCCCCGCGCGCAGACAAGGAAACTTAAACCTCAGAGAAGGGAACTGGTGTACCGTGAGTAACATCAGTCCCCTGAATAGACAGATAAAACTCACACGCGCATCCTAAGGACATGTCCCCCGCAGTATATCTGTCCTAGAAAGTTCTTGCACTTCAGAGAGTCAGGGCTCATGTGTCTGTCTAGTCTGTTCAGAGGCATGACAGGGAGTTCCCCAAAAGCTTCCCAGTGAGCTTCCCCAGTAAATGGTTTCTCCCAACCCATTGTAATGAAATAATAGTCTGGGAGATGAGAGACCTGCTGTCCTGGGAGCGGGGATGGTCAGACTCTCCCCTTTCCAAAGCCCCTCCCCGTCCTCTCCATTTGAAGGCTGGTGCCTTATGCCATCTTACCTCTCTTCTGTTCGTGTCCCTGTCCTCTGTCTCTTGCTCCCCCTGTTGCAGATGCAGTACCTGGACTCCATGAATGGTGAGGATCTGCTGCTGACAGGGGAGGTGAGCTGGCGCCCTCTTGTGGAGAAGAATCCTCAGAGCATCCTGAAGCCCCGTTCCCCAACTTATAACGATGAGGGTCTTTGATGGGCTAGTGTCTCTGAACAGCTGGCCAGCTGGCTTTGAGGAACTGCCAGGAGAGAGGTGCTTGTTTGGCTCAGAACCCTGCAGAAAGTGGCCTGAACTGACCTTTGAACAGCATCTGTCAAATACCTGGCCCCATATGTGTTGCTCTTCCTCTTAGTATGCCCAGGAGTCTGACCTGGCGGGGTACAATGCTGGGAGAACGCTTAGCTCTTCTGAGGTATCCTCCCCCTCAGGAGAAGCCTGGAGCAAGAGCTCCCTAGCACACTCTCCCCTGTCTCCTCTAGTAACGAGTGATTGACAGCTTTTCCCAAAGGCTGCAGGGGGTTGGGGATAGGTTAGCAAGGGGACACTTCCACCAAGGGCCCACCGTGGCCAAGGGGCAGCTCGGAGTGCTGCTGAGTCAAGACGGGTAACCACACTCTGTCCTCCGGCTTTGAGCCATGGGGTTGAGTTGGCCATTAAAAGAAGAAACAGAGACTTATCTCTGCAGTGGCTCTTTTTTATTCCCGGGTTTTTAGAGACTTATCTGAGATGGCAGTTGCCATAAGCTGAGGACCACTGGCTGGTTCACTTAGAGACAGGGAGTTCGAGAGGGTCAGGAGGTTCTCTGCTGCTGCTTTTGTCTCCAATTCATGGAGATGTCATTGTTGTGGCCAAGCCATAGCCTGCCAGGCTCCATTCTCTGGGACCTGGAAGGCCTGGGGCTTGTCACATTCTGCGTCAAATGGAAAGAAGCCCCAAGAACATAGGTCCCTTTGTCACTTCCCCACTGAATGAGGGGAAGGAACATGCTCTTTCCTCTCTTGACTTCCTTTATGTGAGATACTGGGGAGAAGAGGAGAAAATCCTTTCTGGCTTCATTGTACCAGCCCCGTGCCCAGCCTTCTAGCCCCATCCCAACTTCTGGAGCATGTGCTGCAGAGCCAGCTCAGTCTTTGCACTTGAGAGTCAGTCCCCTCCTTCCTGAGTGTGGGTCAGCTCTTGGGGGACTTTCTTTGCATTGAAGAAAGGGGGCGGGGAACCATAGTGCCCCTCCTTCGCCCATCAAACTTCCTTCATTTAACTTGCCATAAAATGAGTCATATAAAGAAATTCTATATGGGTGAGGTATATCCCACTTCTGTGAAAACATTACAAATCAGACCGCCTTCTCGGAGTTTATTTAAGATGCTTTTGTTGCAAGCGGAGTTCTAGAGTGAAGCCCCCTCTGTGTGTGTGAGATAGTAACACCTTGTAACTCATTACAGCTGGGCACTATTTACATAAACCAGAGCTGAGCCAGGCAGGAATTTGCTGATTAATTTATTTTTAATGGAGTGAAGTATACCATGCACCAAAATAAACTTTACTGTGTGTACCTAACTGCTCCTGGAATGGATGGAAAAATTAATGGAACAGATTTTGGCTCCCAACTCCACACATTAATTCATATATAAAAGTTACTTGAGCGTTAACCCATTTGCTGCCCAGGGCAGCTCCCCAGCCACAGATCCCAGCCGACAGCACCAGTTCGGCTACTGGGCTTGCTGGAGAATCACGGAACTGCAGATCGAGAAGAAACTTTAGAGGTCACATAGTCCAGCCCGGGGCCAGAGTCTGGCCCCCCTTCTCAGCATCCCAGCTCGCCTCCCTCCACACGGGCTGCTTGTGAGTACGTCTCTCTGCAGAGCCGAGTACGTGTCAGACTGTGCAGCTTGGGACGCGGAGCTGCGTTTTACCAGATTGGAGCTACCAGCTCGGGGACGTCCCGAAGCCCTGCAATCTAGACTGTTGGTGTTTTTCACCCACTACACACCTCCTTCCCCTTCAAGCTGAAATCCAGGCTCCTGGAGGCTGCCAGGCTCATCTTAATTTGACCTGTGCTTGTTTCTGAGTCTCGAATTCATTTCTTCTCTAAGCAAACAACCGCTTGGAGTTACCTGAAAGGATCACCCTGTATGTTTCCTCTACCTGGAATCCTTGCTTCCCCTTCTGACTGGAGAAATCCCATGTGTGCGTGCATACTCCCCCACCCCCACCCCCGGTCCAGCCTTGTCTGCCCCAGGTGAAAACTATGACTGACCTCCCCACCCTCCATCCTGAACTGTGAGCTCCTTCAGAGTGGGCACTGTGTCGGGGTCAATCACCTTTGTTTTTCTAGTGCCCCGGGAGTGCTGGCTCACAGTAGGCATCAGTATAAGCTTCCAAATGAAAGAAGGAATGCACGATTAGATCATCAGTTGATTATCAGAACAAGCTCAATGAAAAAGTCCCTTTCTGGATCATTCTCTGACCTACAGTTCAACTTATTTTAACAATTCAGTACAAAGTACCTCCACTGGCCTTTTGAATAGGCACAAAAATTAAATGTTCGTTCTGTAGCTACATGTTTTTCTTTCCTAAAGTACTCACCAGCATGGGGCTCAAACTCAGACAACCTCCAGACCAAGAGTCATACTCTCCACTGATTGGACCAGCAAGGGGTCCCTGTAGCTACATGTGTTTCTACTGTAAATTGTTATTATATAAAACAAGTGAAGGACATTTCTTGCCCTCTGGGAGATTACTCTTTAGAAATAATTTTATCATTTATTTATACCTCCAGAAAGGATCACAACAAATTAAAAGACACAGTTATAGTAAAACTGCCAGATGATCAGAACAAAGTTTGAAAGATAAAATGCAAGTATTGGGAGGTGGGAAAGGGAAGTAATCATGTCAGAAAGCCTGTACTGCTAATAACCAATTTTCATGGGATTGTTTTTGGTAATTATAAAGTAGTTTCAACACATTATTTCAGTGGTCCTGTAAAATAGGTATCCTCATCATTCTGAACCTAAGGCTCAGGTTAGCCTCAGGAAGAAGGGGCCCAGTGTGCCCCCAGTCCCCATCTTCCAACCTCAGGGCCCTTGCTCTCTCCCCATCCCACACTGCCCCCTACAGGTCATCGAGGAAATCTGCAACTGAGTATAAAACCTTGGTCTGGGGCGCCTGGATGGCTCAGTTGGTTAAGGGACTGCCTTTGGCTAACGTCATGATCCTGGAGACCCGGGATCGAGTCCCACATCGGGCTCCCTGCTTCTCCCTCTCTCACTCCCCCTGTTTGTGTTCCCTCTGTGGCTGTGCTTCTCTGTCAAATAAAATCTTTAAAAAAAAAAACCCAAAACCTTGGTCTGAGCTTCCTGGGAGCCAAAGGCAGAAATGGGAGTCAAGGTTCTAAGAGTTCTTATTGTCACATAAAAGAAAGTATTCTTATTCATCAGAAGAAATGTTTCAGAGTACAGATTTAAACACTGAACAATGCAGTGAATAGTACCTCTAAGATTTCAGTTTTGCCTGTAAGTTTGAGAACCATAAATAACTGCTGTTTCTTACATCAAGCTGAGATTAAAGCCAAGGCCCCAGTTCAGCCAGTAATTTTTGCATTTCTGTTCTGTGTCAGACACTGCTTGGTATTTTCACTTGTTTTCTATTTTAATCTTCACTGACAAATCTGTGCGGTGTTATTAAGCTCCTATTACGTTGAGGGAAACTACATGAAGCTCACAGGGACCCAAATTGACTCTGTGTGCAGAACTCAGGTGGTTCTGAGACCCCAGTCCAATGCGCTTACTTTCAGAGAAGGAGAACCGGATGGGGAAAGGAACCATTGTGCCACAGTTAAAAAGTAAAAGGAAGCCTTCAGCGATATTCCAGCCATGTGGGCTTATGTGGACACATTCTCGTACTAACAGGAGAAATCAGAACAAGGGGCTTAGACCTCAGAAAAGCCCTGAAGGGAGTCGGGACCTGAAGGATGGGCAAGGTTTAAGTAGGTGGAAAGAAAAACAGGAAATGGGGAGCTGCCTAGGGGAAGGCCCAGGATAGGAAACCTCTTCAGATTCCTGTGGACCAGCTGAGTGGTTTGCCAAGGACAGAAAAGGTTGCAGAGAACCGGGTGGGGCCGTGAGTCGGGGCAGCCTGGGTAACTGGCAGGCATTCTGGGTAAGGACTGTGATCTGCTGGGAGTGAGTATGTGCGGAAGCGTGCAAGGTAGACGGACTCAGTCAGGAACCAGCCATCTAGGCTTGGGGACCTGGAGTGGGGGGGTGAGTATAGGAATTCAGAGAGAAGCTCAAACTCCAGAGACATTGCAGAGAAATCCTGGTGACTTTGATACCTTCCTGCACATGGAGCCTAAAGAAAGCCGTCTGGAGCTCTCCTGGGAACCAGGAGATGGCAATGTCAGGCAGGAGAGGGAAGCTCGAAAAGAAGAATCCTCTGTACTGTGTTTTCTTTCCAAGTGCCAATTACATTGTTGTATGAGATAGGGCTGGGATTTGTCCAGTGCAATAAGGGAACAGGTCCACTGAGAGGAAGCCACAAACTGGTGCAAGGTGACCCGGTAGCAAAGCTGAACGGTCTCCTGTCTTTTGAGCCGTACTCCATTGCTTGTGTTGTATGTTGGTTGTATCCGTATGGGAGCCCGTCTGGTGGAAGGTGCCCTGGGGAGGGCAGGAGAGGAGCTGGGCTTCAGGGGATGATTAGGATGGAGGGGCTAAGGACTTTGGCTTTGTCTTGCATGTAGAAGGGGCACTTAAAATCACGAAAATGGTTGAGCTCCCAGAGGTGAAATGTAGAGGGCTGACCAGGGACCTGGGTAGGTGTGGGAAAAAGCATCCCGGCGTGGGTGCTGCGAGATGGCAGGTGGGGAGATGGAAGAGTAGGAACCAGCATAGGAAGTAGAGGCTGGGGGCGCCTGGGTGGCTCAGTCGTTGCTCGTCTGCCTTCGGCTCAGGTCATGATCTCGGAGTCCCCAGATCGAGTCCCACATCGGGCTCCCTGCTCGGTGGGAAGCCTGCTTCTCCCCCTCTCACTCCCCCTGCTTGAGTTCCCTCTCTAGCTATGTTTCTCTCTGTCAAATAAATAAAAACTCTTAAAAAAAAAAAAAGATGCTGGAGTAGAAGTCAAGGCTGTTCATGCTGCGTGCTGCAGGGTCGGGGCCGGGAAATGAGGCTTGAGGGCTTTATAATATTCCAGGAACAAGATCTTTGAGAGAACATAGAGATTGCCAAGGGTTAAGAAGGCAGGGTATGGCAGCAGCTGTGGTATCTTGGTAGGTGCATAGCTGAAAAGAAATGGAGAAAAATTGGGCAGGAGTTAGGAGACTAGTGTAAGAACTACGGTGTTTGCAGCACAGAAGAAGGCTGAAGATGTGCCTGGAGGTGAGGAGGAGCCTGATTACTAAAGCACTCAGTGGAGTAGACATCCCGTAAATGCTAGGCGTTACTAGATCTCTCTGGAAGTGTAAGCCTGGTGTTGAGAACAAGGGCCTGGCTTTGAAGGGGAGGAGGGAACTTTTTCCTGAGACCAGAGATTGGAGCCAGAAGGGGACAAGGGATTTCTGAGTTGAGGGCAGGGGCGGGGGGCAAGTCCAGCCCATTCTGGTCTTGATGCCCAGGGCACCTAGAATTACCAGCCATTGGGGTGAAAGGGAAAGGAAGGAGGAGCTGGCAGGTCTGTGGGCAGAGAAAAAGTCCCAAAATGTTTGAACTCTTCCCTTGGGAGCAGTCCTCCCATACTTGTTGCTCTCTGGTTCTGCCCTCTTGCAGCCTTCCCACAGCATCCCACTATGCCTTGCCCACCCCCACCACTGGGGTTGGCCTCAGGGAGGGGTAAGTTGGCCATGATCTTCTGCCCACTCAGCCCTGTCCCAATGTTAGCCACCCGTCCCAAATCTCCTGTGGCTTCCAGGAGACTTCCTTTGAGTCATGCTGGTGAGCCCAGACTCCTTAATGAGGGGAGAAAAGGTCCTAGAGATCCTGACTGGAGAATTCCCAGGAAGGGAGTCTTCAAGTACTGAACCTGTAATATCAAAAAGTGATGGGGGGTAGGGGAAGGTGATGGAATGTATGAGTGCTAGAAGGGACTCAGACCTCCAGCCCAGACTTCTTAACTTTATGCATGGGAGGCTATGGTCCTGAGAGGCTCACTCAAAGTTTCACATGTGAACCAGAGTCACAGGCCTGTGCTGGCTTGTTTCTTCCCCAATTTTATCTCCCACTGTGGACAGAAATGGCTCCTTCACCTCCCCGTCACCATCTGAGAAAAAGCCTGCCGCAGGGCTGTACCCTAGTTAGGGATGGGGAGGTGGAGACATGGTTCCTCTAAGGTTCTAGAATGGGTCATGAGCTCTAAACCTCAAAGCACTTGCTTTATGCCTTGGCTTAACTTGTGGCTTATAATTATTTATGAGTCTGCCTTCCCCATTAAACTGTGAGTTCCTCCAGGGCAGAGACCAAGTCTTACTCATCTTTGGGACCGCAGTGCTGGCCTGAAAGAGGCATAAATACATGTTGGTTGAACTGGGTGGACAGGGAGGGGAGGGGTTGGGATAGGGCGGGGAGAGTGAGGAAGCTGGGCCTATAATGTTGGGGGCTTCAGAGATCATTAGATAATATCTCCTCCCAGGTTCAAAATGAATTGAGAAATAAGACATAAGAGACAGACAGACAGACATGAAAACTGGTCTTTTACCAGTATTTCTGACAAAGCTGATTTGAAGAATGTAGTTTTCACTCTCTGGCCAAATGTGCTTAATAACCACCTAAAACTGGGGGTGCCTGGGTGGCTTAGTCGGCTGATCATCCAACTCTTGATTTCAGCTCAGATCATGACCTTCGAGTTGTGGGACTGAGCCCCAGGGTCAGGCTCCACGCTTAGCTGGGAGTCTGCTGCTCTCCTCCTCCCTCTCCCTGTGACTCCCCCCAGGCTCTTGTGCACATACACTCTCTTTGTCTAAAATGAATAAGCAAATCTTTATTTTAAAAAAAGATTTTATTTATCTATTTGACCGAGAGAGCACAAGCAGGTGGAGTGGCCGGCAGAGGGAGAGAGAGAAGCGGACTCTGATGAGCAGAGAGCCCAGCGTGGGACTCAATCCCAGGACCCTGGGATCATGACCTGAGTGAAAGGCAGACACTTAACTAACTCAGCCACACAGGCACCGCTAAATCTTTAACGAAAAGTAACCTAAAACTAACCGCCCTTGCCTCCACATCCATTAAAAGAGCAGACCTCTCCCTACTTGTTATAGGGACAAAACTTCCTCTGGAAGTTTACCATGTAGATTAATGAAGAATATGCTATCTTTCCCTACAACAGAACAAAAAAAGAGGGAGGGGTGGGGATGGGGTGGAAAGATTGAGCCACCGACCAGACAAGCCTCCTCCCTTGGACTGGAAAGGTGCGGGAAGAGAAAAGAGGGCGGCAGTCCTCTTACACTTCCCCCTCCAGGAAAGTCGAGTGGGAATTCCCTCCCTGTATGGAAACACTAATGAGGATAAGTCTCCCATCATCCGATGGATGAGGTGGATGGATGCGTAGGGGGGTTGAGGGAAGGGAGATGCCATCGTCACAGTTTCTGCGGTTTAGACCCCAAACAGAGCTACCCTTCCAAAATAGAATGCCCAGCTTCTCATTCCTGTGATCTGCCTGCCAGAATGCTCCCCTGTGTGTGGGGAGTGAGGAGAGGACCTTGCGGCCTCCGAGCTGGAAGTAAGAGGCTGTGTCTCAGAGCCACACTGCGCTGACACAGCCAGAGGCCCGGTTCACCTTGGTCTAGAAAGGGTGGAGACTGACGAGGGGAGCACCTCTGGTTGCTGCCCTTGTCTTCAGCCCACACACCCACCCCCCCGCCCTTCCATGGCCTGAGAAAGCTCTAGAACCTAGCATGTACTGAACTGCGCCGCCTCTCACGCACTTGCCACAGAGAACAGCCCATTTATTCCTCGCAAAAACCTGGTAAAGGAGGTGATGTCGGTCCCATTTTACAGATTAAGCCACAGTGACTCAGAGCTGTGATTGTTCAATGTACCCATTAAGCACCAGAGCCAGTGGGGCCTCCTGCAGGCCTGCGTGGTGCTCAAGAACAGAGGACCACACCTATCTGGGTGCTTCCTGGGAGCCTAGTGCTTCGGGCCACTCTCCCCCCGGGGGGTTGCTTCCTGCATTATCCTAAAACACAGCTCTAGGAGTCTTGCCAGCCTTGTGCGTCGTCTGAGATGAGAGCCAGTAACTTCGCAAGGCCCTCTTCAGAGCGTGCCTCCAGATGGCCTTTCCCGCAGCTCTTGCCCTGCGCCACAGCCCCCCTCTTCCTTCATAGCCGTGCCCTCGCCCCTCTAGTCCTCCTCCTGGGAATGCCCTGCTTGTCATTCTGCACATCTTCCGGTCTTTCTCATCCTTTAATATCTAGCTCTGGGAACTCTCACTGCGTGTTTTTGGGTCTTTAGCTCATACGTCACTTAACTTTGATTCAAGGGCTTTGGGCGCACCCTGGCTTTCCTACTGTCCCCGGCTGCTTGTACCAGAAATATGGTCTCCCCTGACGCAGACGTGCCGCATAAATATACGCGGCAGTGTCCGCATCAGAGCACCCCGCGACTGAAGAGCTCCGGGCCAGCCTCTGCTCCTACCACCCCAGCGTGACAATCACCGGTCCAGGCGCCACTTAGCTTATGAGACAACAGGCTAGGCGCCTGGGTGGCTCAGTCATTGGGCGTCTGCCCTTGGCTCAGGTCACGATCCCGGGGTCCTGGGATCAAGCCCCACATTGGGCTCCTTGCTCCGCAGGAAGCCTGCTTCTCCCTCTCCCACTCCCCCTGCTTGTGTTCTCTCTCTCTCTCAAATAAATACATAAAATCTTAAGAAAAAAAAAAAGAGAGACAACAGACAGGGCTAAATGGCCCCCAGGATGGCAGAGTGATGCCAGGCAGGCGCCTGACACATCTCCTGGACATGACAATATTTTTCGTCCTTTTAATAACAGTTATTAAGGGGCCTGTGCCAAGTGCAGCCAGGGGCTGGGCTTCGCTCTCTGTGTGCTCAGGTGGCGCTGGGTCTCCGCCTGAGGCCCAGTCCCAAGGCCAGGATAAAACCATCTCCCTTCCCATTGCCCTTTACCCATTCAAACGGTAGGAAGGGCGGCCAGTCTTGCCACCGGCGGAGTTTGATTTCATTTGTATGCTTTCAGGATCAGGAAGTCAGGGATACCTTGGGGCCCCTTTTCACTTCAACTCAGTCTGCACGTCTCTGCCTCTCTCCGTTGAGCTCTCTGTGCACACACCCAGTACCGGACTCCAGAGTTAGGGTCCAAGACTCCGTTGCTGCCCACATACTCATGCACACAAATAGATCTGCACCCAGATGTGCACACAAGGGCACATACAGCCACGGTTACTCAGGTAAACGCGCACTGACATATGACTACTTAGCCAAGCACACAAGCATCACAGTATGTACACGTATATATGTGCACAGGTATGGTTATGCATGGGCGTGCGTAGAGTTGAGCCACATGCAGTTACCAATATTCAGTGTTTTGTTGTTGTTGTTGTTGTTGTTGTTGTTACTTACAAAAATAGAATCTAAGGGGCGCCTGGCTGACTCAGTCCATAGGGCATGCAACTCCTGATCTCCGGGTTGTGAGTTCAAGCCCCATACTGGGCGTAGAGCTTACTTAACAAAAAAAGGTTAGGGGACCCCTGGGTGGCTCAGTTGGTTAACTGTCTGCCTACAGCTCAGCTCATGATCTGAGGGTCCTGGGATCAAGCCCCACATCCCACATCAGGCTTCCTGCTCAGGGGGGAGACTGCTTGTCCCTCTCTCTCTGTCCCTTCCCCCACTCGTGCTCTCTCTCAAATAAGATCTTAAAAAGACTCTAAAACAAACGCAGGCATGGAAGAAAATATACAAAAATCTAGAGCCAAATTTGTACACCCACATTTAAGCAGCATTATTGACAATAGTGAAAAGGTGGAAACAACCCAAACGTCCACCAGTAGATGAATAGATACACAATGTGGTCTATACACACACAATGGGATATTACTCAGCCTTAAAAAGGAGGGAGATTCTGACTCCAGCTCCAACATGGATGAACCTGGAGGACATTATGCTAAGTGAAATATGCCAGTCACAAAAAGACAAATACTGTTTGGTTCCATTTAGAGGAGATGCTTAGAGTGGTCATATTATAGAGTCAGAAAGTAGAGTGGTGGTTGCCAGGGGCTGGGGGAGAGGAGGGAATGGGGAGTTGGTGTTTAATCAAGGGTACAGACTTTTGATTGGGGAAGATGAAGAAGTTCTGGCAATTGATGGTGGTGATGGTACACAGCAGTATGAATGTAGTGAGTGCTACTGAACTGTACACTTAAAAATGATTAAGATGGTAAACTTTACATGTATTTTGCCACAATTAAAAATAATTTTTTAAAAGATAGCCAAAAAATGTCTCATCAGATAGACGTGTTAATACCGAGGGATTAACACAGGAACTCAGCAACACAGAAAGGCGCTGCCTCCCCTCCCAGGAGCGCTTCTCCAACCCAGATAAGGCCCTGGTTCTCCCCCTGAACAAATCTGGAGATAAGGCACTAATGATGGCCCTGCCTCCTTGGATACCCCCACGGCTCATTACCCTCCCACGGTCTGACTCTGCTTACTCAACCTCCTGCCCCTCAGCGGCCTCCCCTCCTCTAAGGAAGGGCCTTCTTAGAGCACCTGGTGCTCCAGCTTCTGCCCTGGCCCCTGGAATGTGATGGAATGGCCCAGCATTCCACCTCCTGGCCTTACCCTGACCTCTGGGCTCCTCCCTTCTAGGCTCCTCAAAGACAAAGCTCCAGCCCCATTCATCTTTGGTCCCAGGGCTCAGCTCGACATGGAACCCCTAAATCTCTCTGCCCCCTGCCATGAATGTGTTAGGCCCTGTGTGAAGCTCTATGGACATAGGACCTGTGTCTGGTCTGAACATGGTCACAGGCCAGACAGAGCAAGTGCAATCAGTGTTACGCAAGGTTGTGAGATGTGGTGTTCGGTCGCCTGCTCTCCAGGCCATCCTCATCAGAGTCGTTCCTCCTTAGAAGGGGGGCACCTTGAGCTGGCACTGTGCCCCATTATGGCCATGTCTGCGTGGCCTGCCTCCCTAACTAGCTGCCCTCTGCTGACCCCTCTTCTCTGAAGCAAAGCCTCTTAGGCCACCGAGGACTCTGGTGACTCTGGCCTTTGTTGGGGGCGGAGAAACCTGCCGGCTCTGTTTGCCTCCCGACCTTAAAGTTGCCCCCCATCCTCTGAAACTTTTCTTACTAACATTCACTACTGGGCCCCTGAGTTGGGGAGGAAGGCTGGGGTGTGGCCCACAGCACGACGAGAGCATCCCTGGAGTGGAGGGTGTTGGAAACACAACCATCTGGAGCAGCATTTCTCAGGGGTGGGCTTGACCCCACTGCCCCGGGTGCGCCAGGGTGCATATACTTAGAAAGAGCAGGCTCCAGAAACTTACTCAGACTTTCTGGATTTGAGTCTCCGATGGCTGGAGGCTGGGGATCTGCATTTTCACATTTCCCAGCTATTCCTGGGGGCTAGGGTGAAAGCCGTTGCTCTAGATCCTTGGAGGATGGGCTCAGAGCCAGGGTGGCGGTTGGCCAGGGGGCTGTGTCACGGTAGTGGAGGTAGAGAGGGACTCGGTAATGGAGGCAGAGAGCAGCGATATGAATGTAGCGAATGCTACAGAACTGTATACTTAAAAATGGTTAAGATGGTAAACTTTACATGCATTTTGCCACTGGGCCTCACTGAGCACAGAGGCCTGGATGGGGGACAGGCAGGTGTCGATGTTGACAGTTTTGTGTGACACTCTGTTCGTTTTTTTAAGGGCCTGAGTGCAGGTGTGTCAAGGCTTGGGATATCTGCTGTGGCTTGAGGTTAAGACTAGTCTCTGAATTAGTATTTGGGTCTGTTTACATGATTTGATCAAAATGTGTGGTCTGCATGTGTCAGCCTATACTCTATGTCCGTGTGGCACCTGTCCGTGTGCCAGCCTGTCTGCTTGTGTGTTCACGCCTTTATCTCCATGTCTTGCATCATTTCTCCACCCTGGTGTGTATGTGTGTGTGCGTGCATGTGTGTCCCTGAGCAGCTCTGGGTCTCTCTGGACCTTAAGCCAACCTCCCTGGAGGCTCTGGAAGGTCACGGTTTGGAGGAAAGTTGCTAGGAGCCTGGTGGGGATGGAGCCGATGATGCCGGGCCGGGAGCGGGGTGGGGGTGGGCAGGAGTGTGTGCTAAGGGCCTGGCCCCGCCATTTCCCTGGGCGGGCGAGTCTCAACAGCAGGCAGACAGGTGAGGCCGACCTGACAAGTTCCAGAGGCCAGGGGCAATGGGGCGGAGCATGGCTCTGACTTAGGGTGGCAACAGGTTGGGGGCCTTGGCACATAGAGGGCGAGCAGGCAGGCAGGCGGTGCTCCTGCTCGTGTCTTTCTCCCGCTGCAGCCAGCCCCCGGGTGCAGGCCATGGAGCCTGCTGGGGGGTGAGGGCAGCCAGGTGGGCAGGCATGTTCGGAAGCCTAGGGCCTGGGGACTTGGGAGGCCAGGGCATGGCGGGAGCCCTGCGGGGCCGGGTGGAGGAGCTGAAGCGGCCGTGGTGGCGGGAGGCCTCACCGCTGGTCCTTCAGCACAGTGAGGCTGCCCGGCTGGCAGCCGACGCCCTCTTGGAGCGGGGAGAAGCTGCCTACCTGCAGGTCATCTCCGAGGAGCGGGAGCTGCCCTTCCTGAGCGCTCTGGACGTGGACTACATGACCAGCCATGTGCATGAGGGCCCTGAGCTCAGCGAGGCCCAGGGACCAGAAGCCTCCGGGCCTGACCGCCTCAGCCTGCTCTCTGAAGTCACCTCGGGCACTTACTTCCCCATGGCCTCCGACATTGACCCCCCAGACCTGGACTTGGGCTGGCCTGAGGTTCCACAGGCCACGGGCTTCAGCCCCACCCAGGCTGTGGTCCACTTCCAGCGGGACAAGGCCAGGAACATCAAGGACCTTCTGCGCTTTCTCTTCAGCCAGGCCCGCACGGTAAGGGTCTTATGTCTTCTGGCATTCATTTCACAGATCGTGGAAACTGAGGCCCAGGGAGGGAAAGGGACCAACCCAAGACCATATAGTAGCTTAGGGGCAGCACTTGGACTAGAACCTCTGCTCTGGAGGGTGGGTACATATTTTATTTACCTTGGTAACTGCTTGGCACTCGAGAACGTTGGTCCACAAACATCCTGGAAATGCATGCACGGTTGTGCAGAGAGACCCTCTGCATCTTTCTTGGGAGAGGGTCCTTGGCCTTCATCAGATTCTTGAAAAGGTTTATGATCCCAAACTAAGAACTCAACCTTGGTGAACATTTGAGTCACCTCCTTGACTTACAGAGAAGGAAACTGAGGCCAGAGAGGGGCTGAAACTTGCTCAGGGAGGTCCAGTCAGTTGGTGAAATAGATAGCTCAAGGGCGGGGGGGGGCTGCCTCCTGGGGCCTATCCCCAGACACACCTCAGCCTTCACCTACTGCATCTCCCCCTGGGCTGGAAGCAGCGGAGGGGCGCTGATGCCTGGGCTTCGGCATGGCATTGGAGGGCTGGGCTTTCAGTTTTGCACCAAAAAGGAAGAGGAATGGAGGCTTCTGGGCTCCGGGATGGAGAAAGAGAAGCAGAAGAGTTGGCATGGGTGGTTGGTACCTGGGAAGGGTGCGGCCACAGACTAATGAAGTCTCATTCCCGAACCCTGATCTCTAACTTGGGAGGCAAGGGCATGGATCTGATGACCGCAGGAAGGGTTTGAGGGGAGCTAGACTCAGTGTCTTTGTGGAGCAGCCCAGAGGGTGCCGGCTGCAGAGATCAGGAGCCAGCACGCTGGGATCTCACCAGTACCTCCAGAGCCTCCCTGGCAAACCTGTCTGTGCCCCAGGCAGGGGAGAGCCAGGCCTGATTGGCACCCGGAATGGGGTTATTAGTGCGGTGGCTGCTGCTGTCACTCCCGCCCCTTTGATCTTCCCTGCCTGACCTTCTTCCCTCAACCCCTGGCCAGGCCTGTGGCGAGGAGGCATCCTCTAGCCCTTTGCCTCCTTATTCCCAACCCCCCTTCCAGGAGCCATGCTTCCCCTCCAGCTGCCACTGACTCTTAGAGTGACCTTGGGAAGTGCTTCCTTTTTCTATGGACCAACATCCTCCTTTGTTAAACAGGCAGGAGGAAGGGAGCATTTGTTGAGTGCCTATTGTATGTGGGGTATTTTCGCATCTAACCCCCAGAACTATGACATAGAGCTATCATTATCCCCACTTAACAGATTGAGGCCCAAAGAGGTAAAGCAACTCGCCCAAGGCCAAATCACTAGCAAGCAGTAGAGTGCAGATTTGAACCCCGTTCTGTTTGGCTGCAGAACTGGGGTGCTTTGCCTTGCCCTCTTGCCTCAGCCTGGACGAGGAGTGGCGTTCTCATAGCACATATATGCAATGGGAAGAAGGGGCAGTTGGGGGCTTGATGGTGCAAGGGTTTTTTTCAGGGCTTCTCTGAAGCAGTCCATTGTAGGACGAGAACCACAGGCCCTAGCCCCATGACTGAGCAGAAAACTTGGTCCCACCTGGCATGGGCGGAAGTGAGGGAGTCCGTGTGTGTAGGAAACCATGCCAGACCTCTGCAGCTTCACAGGGAAACTGATGCAGGTCTGGCAAAGGGCTTGAGGACCCCAATAACTGGCTTGTAGCTCTAATTCTTGCGGAGGGAACCACTGACATAGCTAGGCCTGGAGTTGGCGGGAGAGTGTGAGGCACACTGGGAATCGGGGTCTGGGTTCTGCTCCTTCCCTGCTCTGGGCCTCAGTCTCCCCACAGATATCTTTGAGAAGCTCATGACAGATACATAGTCTGTCCTCAAAAATATACTCAGAAACTTTCAAACATATTCTGGACATTCAAGACAGGGGAACCTCCCTGTGTCTCAGTTAAGAACCCCTGAGCTAGGTTGTTGCTAAAAGCCCTTCCAGTCCAGTGTTCTCCAGGCTCTAGCCTCCCGATGTTAAGCCCAGATCTGCTTTCCCGGACCCCACCTCCTAGTGCTGTGCTGGGCAATGTTGCAGGCAGGGCTGAGTTTCCCTACACCCCCAGGTGGTGGCTGTGGTGATGGATGTGTTCACTGACATGGAGCTTCTGTGTGACCTCATGGAGGCCTCAAGCCGGCGTGGTGTCCCCGTCTACCTGCTTCTGGCCCAGGAGCACCTCAAGCACTTCTTGGAGATGTGCTACAAGATGGACCTCAATGGGGGGCACCTGCCGGTCAGTGAGGGACAGGGGCAGTAACCACGGGGTGGGGCGGGGAGTTGGGGAAGGCAGGGGAGTCAGTAGGTGGTCAGTGAGCACTGGGGGGTGAGGGGAGTGGGCGACTGCGTTCCCTTAGCTGTTTAAGGTTAGAGACCGCGCGGGATTTAGACAGGGCCTGAGCCCCGTTCTCTCAAGGTCATCACCCAACCTCCCTCTGCCCTCGGCCCAGAACATGCGTGTGCGGAGCACGTGCGGGGACACATACTGCAGCAAGGCAGGCCGCCGCTTCACGGGCCAGGCCCTGGAGAAGTTCGTTGTCATCGACTGTGAGCAGGTGGTGGCAGGGAGCTACAGGTGAGCGCGGAGCACCGGGCGGAGAGAGGCGGGGGGGGGGGGGGGGGGGGGCTGCGCCGCTGGCTGGGGAGGGCATCTGGGCTCTGGCAGCTTGAACTCCCTTCCTCTACCCCTTCCAGCGTGCACTGAGCCGCTGCCCATTGTGCGGGGTGCAGGGGTGGTGGGGGGAACAAGACAGCCCCAGGCTGGGCCCTGGAGGAGCTCATTCTGTGGAAGCATTGCTTTAATGCCTTTGGCAGAGAAGATGACTGGCACCTCAGAACTGGAGACTGCAGGGAATCTCGCCCTTAGTCTATTTTACAGATGGGCTAGTTGAGGCCCTGAGATGGGAAGCCACGGGCCCAAGTCCTTTAAGCTCAACTCTGAAGTCAGAGCTCTGAACCAACTGGGTCCTCAAGGTGGTGGAGTTGTCTGGATGTGCTCCCCTGATTGTGACCCCTGCCTGACCCCAGGGTCCTGCCCTTTGCCTTCTGACCCTGACCCTCTGCCCCCAGCTTCACCTGGCTTTGCAGCCAGGCCCACACTAGCATGGTGCTGCAGCTGAGAGGCCGCATCGTGGAAGACTTTGACCGGGAGTTCCGCTGTCTGTATGCCGAGTCTCGGCCTGTGGAGGGATTCTGCGGCGGTGAGGATCCCGTGTCTCCCAGGGCACTGTGTCCTCGCCCAGTGGCCCTGGGCTTCAGGCCCGCCGTGCCAAGCCCCACATCCTCCTCACCCTCCAGCACCAGCCTCAGCAGCATCAAACGCTCACCTCTGATGGGCCACTCCTCTTACCTTGCTCCACCGGGAGGCGGTGGCTGCAGTGACACGGGTGCGGGGTCCTCATCCCTGGGCCCTGCCTGCCATGAGGCCAATGGCCAGCCCTCCCTGCCACGCCAGCTGTCAGACCCAAACCATGGCTCCCTGCTGGGGCTCTACAGGTCCAATCTAGGCAAGCTGGGTGCGTCCCCATGGTCCCAGTCCTCTCCTGCCCTCAACCACAATGGTGCCAGCCCCTTGACCCTAGCAGTGGGGTCACCTCTGCTTGCTCGGCAACGCACCCTCCTCCCCTTCCCCCAGGGGGCTATAGCCCTGTCTCGGGTCCCAGAGAATGGGATTCTGGGAAGCCAGGAGTGTAGCCCCCAACGAGGTCGCTGGGTACCTGGCACAGCCCTGGAGACAGTGGAGGAGAAGAAAGTGTCTCTGAGTCAGAGCCATAGCCAGTTGGATCTCCTTGTCCCCTTCCCCAGAGCCAGAGAAACTGGAGGCCCTGATTCTGGGGTTAACCCCAACTCAGGCTCCCTCTGGCCTGGAGAACAGGCCCCAGAGGACAGGAAGTTGTCCCCAAACCAGAGATACAACCAGCTGGATCTCCTGCCCCAGACCCAGAGTGCTGGGGGTACCCCTGAGTCAGGTTCCCCCAGACCTGGCATTCAAACCCCGGAGGACAAGAGGCTGCCCTCAAACCACAGCCACAGCCAACTGGACCTCCTGATACAGTACCCTAAGGCTGGGGGCTCCAGAGTGCCCCCTGAAGCCAGATCCTCAGCCAGGCCTGGCAAGCAGGGTCAAGATGAGCGGCGACGGACCCTGGGCCACAGTCACCTGGACCTCATCACAAAGTTTGGCCCATTCCGGGGTGAGGGGCCTGGGCCCAATGGTCTCCCCAGATCAAACCCTGCTCAAAGGGCTGGAGTGGGCTCTGGGGAGGAGAAACGGCTGACCCTGGGCCACAGCAAGCTGGATCTCATCACCAAGTATCATCAGTTGCAGGGCGCCAGGCAAGGATCTGAGCCTGGCCTCCTTGGGGGCCCCACAGGTGGACATCACAGTGGCAGTAATAATGGCCTGTTTGGGGATGAGAAACGGCTGACTCTGGGCCACAGCAAACTGGATCTC
The DNA here is from genome assembly GCA_004023965.1 of Spilogale gracilis. NCBI lineage: Eukaryota > Metazoa > Chordata > Mammalia > Carnivora > Mephitidae > Spilogale > Spilogale gracilis. The sequence continues at coordinate 70,491 of PITA01002454.1, forward strand.
ATCACTAAGTACAACAAGTCCAAGTTCAAGCTGCTCCGAAGCCGCTTTGAATCCTAGTCCTGCTCCCATAGGGACATGCCCCTCCTCCATCTACTTAGACTTTAAATTTACCGAGGTTCCAGACTCTGGGGCACTCTAGCAGGGGCTGCTAGTGTATAGAAGCCCGGGTTAAAGACTCACTGGGGTCAGGATTGTTTGCGTGTGCGCGCGCGCGCGCACACACACACACACACACACACACACACACACACAGATGGAACCCACAGTACCTGCCATTTGCCACTGCTGGGCACTTCACGCTGGTTAATTCTCATCCTTCATGCTCACAAATATCCTACAAGATATACCTCTAGTAGGTGTACATTTCTAAGGTCATACATATTATCTTCCCTATCTTCCAAATGTGGAAGCTGAGGCCCAGAGAGTTTGATGACTTGCTTGGAATAAGATTCAAGTGAATGGCAGAACGAGGGCCCAAAACCATGTCTCTGATTCTTAAGATCGTGTTTTTGCACACGGCACACTATTACCAACAGTTCACATGTCCCCGTGCACATGAAATATGCACATCACAGAGATGCCCCAAATGCCTACACAATACACTGACAGGGTTCACATCCACAAACTGCACACCCGCAGACACACAGTAAGTACACAAAGGTCCATGTGATAAACCCAAACACCCAGAATTCAAGTTTATAGGTATTCAATAATAAATGTTCAATTCAATAAAGGTTACATGGCTAAATGAATGGCTACACAAAACACATACATTCAGCGCACCCTGTAGACCCCTCAGGATCCACAGATGATAAATGAGCACATAACCACACATACACACATGCGTGCACGCACACACAAAGGCATGTACACATAAACCAGTATCTTTGATCTAAGCTGTGTACCTGGCCCTGTACTAGCACATGAGGCTGACAAGTGACTCAGACCCAGTCCCTGGGAGACAAGGATTAAATGCATACACCATTGGTGGGCAAGACGAAGCTGTATCTAACTAAAGGCTAATCAAGTGACAGGGTGGTGGAGAAAGAAGGGCAGAGAGTGATGGTGATGGTGGAGTGGTGAGTAGTTTCAAAGGAAGCAGCCTTGAGCCAAGTCTTGAAGGATGGGGAGGGTTGGACAGATGGAGAAGAAGAGGAGTTCCTGGTAGAAGGAAGCAGATGAAAAGAGGCATGGGAGAGGACTGGCGGAGTGGGTCTGAGATGAGCTGGGGAGAATGTAGAGGGCATCGATACTTAGGCTCTAACACCCACTCACCCACCCACAGGCACACAACATTTTGCTGAGTGTCCCTAGAAGCACCGGCTCTGACAGGCTGTATGTCCTTCTCCTGAGCTCACCACCTGTCTGGGACAGTTTACACGATGCAAATCAATAAAGGCAGACATGCTGTGACCCGGCAGCAGTTTGGTGTATTCTGAAAGAACTGCATGTGAGGGTGGGGAAAGGGCACCATTCAGTCCAGTTATGGAGGTATGGAGGGCTCCCTGAGGGAGAGTGGATGGCTTCAGAAGCGGGGGCGGGGGGCAGCAGGTGAGGGTGGAAGGGGGGGGAAGACAGGGGCTCCAGGCCCCCTGTACCTTCACTGTGACATTCTTAGAGGCCCTGGGGCTTTGCGGATTCTGCAAAATGTAGATCAAGTTCCTCTCATTCATGAGAGCAGGTCCCTTAACGGCCACCATCTACCTCGAGGGCAGAAAGTGGCTGCTGACTGAGCGATCAAGCGCATGCAAGGGGCACACAGTGGCGGCCAGTCAGGACCCACACGGTTGCCCATCTGGACCCTCCCTAAGAGCCACTTTCATTCACCCTTCCCTCTCTCCAATACCCCCTTCAGCCTGGTTTCTTGTACTTTTCTGGTCACGCCTCCTTCTCCTTCCTTTGTCCTGGCCTAATTTCTCCCGACTGGAGGCCTCCATGGGTGACCCCATCCGGCCCAGGCTTCAGCCCGAAATCTCAGTCCTTCACTCCCCCCCTGGGCTCCAGATCTGGCCTGGACGTCTGTCTCGCACCTCACTCTTGGCCTGTCACCTTCCTCACACCTGCTCTTCCTCCTCGGGCAGGCTTTACTTCAGTAAATACCTCCATCATCAGTCCACCGTGTCTCTGGGAGACATCCCTGGCCCCTCCTCTCTTATGCCTCGCATCCAACCAGCCATAGGTCTCTGTCAATTGCGTCTCTTAAAAAGCTCCTGAATGAATGAATGAATGAATGAATGAATGAATGAATGCGATCATGCTTGGGGAGGGGCCAGGTGGAGTCCGGACCTGACCACTTGCAACCATGGAGTCCTCCCAGGGGGTGGAGCTACGGTGGCCGCCTGCGTGGCGGGGTGCGCCCAGAGCTCCCGGAAGTCTCCCTGGGCGGAGGCGGAAACGGAAACCTACTTAGGGCGTAGTAGAAGCTTTTGCCGCGTGCGGAGTCTGCGGTCGATCGGTGGGCCGGTTTGGAGGGTCACCGGAAGGGACAGGTCCGGACTTCCCGCATCGTTTGTGGTAGGAGCCGGAGGATTCGGGGCTAGAGAGTCTAGACCGGCCCAGAGGGCGGGACCCGAGATTTGAGGGGCCGAGAGGGGCGTGGTCGCAGCCGGGCCGGAGGGGCAGCGGCCGGCGAACCCGGCCCCAGGGCCGGGAGAGGATCCGCGGGCGCTGAACTCCGGCTCCCGCAACCCTTAGGCCTCATGGCGGTCCGAGCGTCTTTCGAGAACAACTGTGAGATCGGCTGCTTTGCCAAACTAACCAACACCTACTGCCTAGTGGCCATTGGAGGGTCAGAGAACTTCTACAGGTGCGGCGGGAGCCCCAGGACCCGCGGGGCAGTGGGGTGGTTGCAGGGCGGGGAGGGTGCTGGGAGTTGAGGGCTCTGGCAGCGTGAGCCTCACTCCCCTGAGCCCCGTAACCTCTGAGTCCGTGTTCCTACAGTGTGTTCGAGGGTGAGCTCGCCGATACCATCCCCGTAGTGCACGCATCCATAGCCGGCTGCCGCATCATCGGGCGCATGTGTGTGGGTAAGCCGGGTGGAAGACGCGGAGCGAGGGAGTGGAGCCACCCAGAGCCTTTAATTGTAGCCTTGGAGGGAAGCCCGAGTGACCCTTGGATTTTCCAGGCTTTCATCCATTATCTCCAGAGACTAGAGAATCTCTTAGGCCTGGGCCGGACCCAGTTAAAGTGTCAGCAGATCTGACACTGGCGAAGGCTTCGGGATCATAGAATAACAAATACCATTAAGTGCTTTCACTCTTACACTTGATTTCTTTCCTTCTTCACCGAGACCTTGGCAGATAGGCATTATTGCCTAATCTGACTAATGATGAAGCTAAGATCCAAAGAACCCGAGTGACTCACCAGGTTCCACACCTAGTGTGAGGGAACATTGAAATGTCATCTCTCCCTTGCCACTGAGTCTGGGCATGTTGCTTCCTCTTTCTGAGGATCCAGTTCTGCCACTACAAAATAACAAGTTAAGATTCTGGGTCATCCTGTTCAGTTATCTATTTAAATGGTAAATCCGCTTTACCATGTCCCTGGAGTGGCATCCCCATCCCTACTCCCCTCCTTCCCATCACTGCTGAGTCTGGCCATTGGTTGTTTCTTTGAGCTGGATCTATCTCACTGTCACCCCTTATTTCTTTACCATCACCCTTTCCTGCTAGTTCTTTTCATTGGGACCATATAGGAATTTGTTCTTTTATATTTTATCATAAGCCTGATGACCTTGGCCTCTGAGTATTTTCTTGTTCAGGCCAAACACTCTCACCCCTAGTCATGACCTTTGGACTTGGTACTTGGTGTCTTTTTTTTTTTTAATAATGTGTGTAACTCAGAGTTCAGAAGTTCAGAGTTGTGTTCTTGCAGTGGTAGACAGAGGTTTATGTATTGGTGTTACAATATAATTGTAGTTTGTTCATTCGTACTGCATTTTGTGTAAGTATATATCACAGTATAGTAGGCATTTGGGTAGTTTTCAGTTCTATTATGAATAGTGTTGCTCTATCTTTCAGTGAACACTGATGTTTCTGTTGGATATATAATACCTAGGAAAGGAATGTTTAGTTCACAGGGTATGTGAATATATATATCAGGTGATGCCAGATACTTATCTGAAGTGGTTGAGCAGTTTACACTCCTATTGGTTGTTCCATATATCTTTGCCAACATGTGGTATTGACATTATTTTTAAAATTTTAGCCTTCTGGTAAGTGTGTCGTGTTACCTCAATTTTTAAGTAGCAAAATATACAACTAACGCTAGGAGTTCCTCTTGCTAGTCCTGGTCTCCCCTGGTTGATGATGGCAAAGTGGATGGGGTGTGTTGGGACAGATTCCTGGGCTATCTCTGGCCTGCCCAGTGGGATTCCTGGTCCCCCCTAGGTGTTGCGTGGATCAGATAGGTTGGTGGGCTAGGGTCTGGGCCTAAAGGTTTCCTGGGGAAGCTAACTGGGCTGGATTGTGTCTTCAGCCCCCAGAGCGTAGCGAACGTCTTGTGTATTCATGGTCCATTCTTGTCCCATCTCCTAATTTGGGTCTCTCTAGGGAACAGACACGGTCTGCTGGTGCCCAACAACACTACCGACCAGGAACTGCAGCACATTCGCAACTGCCTCCCAGACTCAGTGCAGATCCGGCGAGTGGAGGAGCGGCTCTCAGCTCTGGGCAATGTCACCACATGCAACGACTACGTGGCCTTGGTTCACCCAGACCTGGACAGGGTAAGATGGCCCGATCTGGCCCAGGAGGGACCACACAGGACCAGCCTAGTCAGTGGTTAGTCACTGGTGTTGCCTATCAGCAGGACTTCGGGGTGTTTCTTGTGGTTTCTTTTAATCCTTGGGCTTTCTCATGTCAGTCACTCATTGGATAGTGATAATAAAGGCCTTCCATGGTGTGGTCAGTGCCAGAAAGAAGCTGCAGAGGGTATTAATCCTTCAGAATCAGGGAATCGGTCACATCCCATCTTGCAGCCAATTCCAGGAGAGATAACTGACAGTTGGAACTCCTGAGTGTGTGTTAGAGGAGAGTGATGTGGAGACCAGCCCATCTACTCAGGGCATTCACAGATACTAGGGACTCTGTAGTGGGTCTCAATTCTCTTCCAAACCATATGCCCTCCTTTTTCTGTGTGAAGCTTTCATCTGCAGCTACCTAGAGAGGAATGAGGGGCTTAGGGAGCCAAGCCCTGGCTCTGGGCATGGAGGGCCCTGGGTTTCCTTGACCTGCAAGTTCTGGGCTGAGTACCATGCCTTTGGCTTACAGGAAACAGAAGAAATCCTGGCTGATGTGCTCAAGGTGGAAGTCTTTAGACAGACAGTGGCTGACCAGGTGCTAGTAGGAAGCTACTCTGTCTTCAGCAATCAGGGAGGCCTGGTACATCCCAAGACTTCAATTGAAGACCAGGATGAGCTGTCCTCTCTTCTTCAGGTCCCCCTTGTGGTAAGCGTTCCTTTCTCTGACCTCTTTCTCCCGCTGACATAGATCCTTTCCCCAGTGTTAAGAATCAGAGTTATTACCCATCAGAGTTTGCAGTTGGGTTTGCAGGGTGGAGAGCAGGCTTTACAGGGCGGGGAGCAGGATTTGGGGAACATCCTCATCAGGGAGCGGCAAGACTTTGGCTTTGGGACCATGAGCCACACTGAGTCATCCCTTGGCAGGCGGGCACTGTGAACCGAGGCAGTGAGGTGATTGCCGCCGGGATGGTGGTGAACGACTGGTGTGCCTTCTGTGGCCTGGACACAACCAGCACAGAGCTGTCAGTGGTGGAGAGTGTCTTCAAGCTGAACGAAGCCCAGCCGAGCACCATCGCTACCAGCATGCGGGATTCCCTCATCGACAGGTATGTGGGCCTCTCTTCTGCCTTTGGAGGGTAGGGGAAGGAGATGCCACCTAGAATGGGAGCCACACTGCATTCACACCAGTAGGTTCTCCTGGTGTGGGAGGGCACACCTGCTGCAGCATTGCTGAGGTGTCCCGGGGCACAGGCGGCAAGCATTGCCTGAATATCTGCCCATTACCATCTCTGAAGGCTCAGCTCAGCAAAGCTTCCCTTGGGGCCGTCTTATTTTCCCAACACATTGTTTTGTTGTCTGTGGCTGCTTGTGTGTCCATGTCCCCAGCCAGCAGTTCAGAGACAAAAAGCTGTCTACAGAGGGAAGGAGGAGAAGCTGCTCTTAGGAACTGAGGAGACCTTAGGGGGGGGCTTGTTGGGGGTGGGGTTGCATCAAAATCACAGTCGGCTGGATTTTTGTGAGTTTAAGGAAAAAGCGGGTTCTTGGGCCCAAACCCTGGAGAGTCTGGGGTGTGAGGCTCTGAAATCTCTTTTTCCTTTGGAAGGGCAGCAGGTGTGGATCGTCACCCTTCCCATGGGGGATTCTTCTCCAGGAATGCCACCCCCAAGTATCACAGGAGTCCTTTTGAGGCTTGAGGCTGGGAACCCCATAGTAATAAGCACCCAGTAACAGACCCCTTACCTACAATAGGCAAAATTATCCTTCATTCTCCCTTCTTCATTCATTTGTTCACCTGATGTGCATTGATCCCTGTTTCCTAAGTGGTTCAGGAAGCTCCAGTTAGACACTCTGGTATCCAGGAAGGTTTTGTGGAGGACACATCATTTAGTCTGGGCCCTGGAGGAATGAGTAGGTATTTGAATAGGCAGAGATGGAGTGGGGAAGCACTTCAGACAGACCCTGAGTTGGGAAAGTGTGGAGAGTGTGAAGGGGAAAGGCAAAGACCCTGAATGCCCACAATAAGAAGTTTTGACTGTGATTTTGACCTTTAATCTATGTTGCAATGCTTGTTAACGTAGATTCTTGGCATCACCTCTCACTTTTTGATTGCCCAGGTCTGGAGTGAGACCCAACCGCTTGTGGTTTATTTTAATACGTTTCTCTGGGTGATCTGATGGGGAACTGGCACTGGGAGAGCAGTTGAAAGGGTCTGAATGGGAAAGTGGTATCAGTGGTTTTGTCATTTGTTCAGTAACTTTTTGGGGAACATCTGCTATGCCAGCCTATCAGGATGTGGTGATGAATAAAATACATGCTCCCTGCCCTTGTGGAACATAGAATCTTACAAAAAAGACAGTAGGTTGGGGTGCCTGGGTGGCTCAGTTGGTTAAGCGACTGCCTTCGGCTCAGATCATGATCCTGGAGACCCAGGATTGAGCCCCACATCGGGCTCCCTGCTCGGCAAGAAGCCTGCTTCTCCCTCTCTCACTCCCCCTGCTTGTGTTCCCTCTCTAGCTGTGTTTCTCTCTGTCAAATAAATAAATAAAATCTTAAAAAAAAAAAAAAGACAGTAGGTACACAATCACTTAATTAAGGAACAAAATTTAATACCTCTTAGCAGCCTAAGAATGGAAAGAAATTTCTGCAACCTAATCATTGGTACCTACCAAAAAACTACAGCAAATGTTGTATTTAATGGTGAAGCTTTAGAAATTGCTCTTAAAGCCAGGCAGAATTGCCCACAGTCCCCAACATGGGTCAGCATATGGTGATCCTAGCTTATGTAGTTAGGTAAGGTGAAGATGTCGTATTAGAAAGAAAGAGCCAAAACTTGCTGGCCTCCTTTGGTTTTGAACCCATTGACTAAAGGTGCCGATGAGAGCTCATGATGATAGGGTTAGGTAGATGATTAGACATACATACTCTAGTTTTATAATTGTATGCATAATTATTAATTTCCAGGAAGAATGTTCTGGCCCTGTTCCTGTCACTGGGGGATTTGAGGTCTGGGCATGACCCAACTCTTGAATCCCCTTACTCCCTTCTCTGATGTTTATTGGACTTGATCTCTGAGGTTCTGGTGTATGATCGATGTTTGAATAAACTACTGAGTTGAGTAGGGAAGGAGTTACTTTTACTTTTAGCACTGAGAGTTCTAGACTGGATTGTGACTTAAGGAAGCAGTGTAATCTGGGTGGGAGAGCTCTGAGTGTGGCTCTTTGGGGCGGAGCTGGAACGAAGGGGTAAGGGTGGAGGCAGGCATCTTAAGAATAAAGGGTGAGGTGTACTCTGAGAAGCACCTACTAACAGTATTCCTTCTCTCCCTAGCCTCACCTGAGCCACCTTCCATGCTGTTCTGTGGGCTCCCGACTCTGGACTTTGGCTGCCTCCATGCCCCACCCAGTCTGTTTTGGATGCTGGCGGGGAGTTGGCAGAGAGCTCACTGGGACTGAGCGGCTGGATGCCCATCTTTTCACCTGTGCCCATCTTCTGAATCTAGTTACTGCAAAAATCTGCCATGTTGTGCGGTCTGTCAGGCCTTAAGGACCCTGACTGACTGCTCTGTTTGCTGTGCCCCCCTCCATTAAAGGGCAGCTGCCTCTCGCTATTCTTGAATGTGTTGTTTGGGGGCCTCTGCCTACACCCCTCCTTCCCTAGCACTGTTCTGGGGGAAAGTGGGTAGGATACACACACACACACTCAGTTTCACCATCTCCCATCCTCCTCTTTCACCATCTCCCACCCTCCCCCCCACGATGAGGATAGGTAGCTTCCTCCCAGGGCAAGAGGAAGAAGCACTCTCTCTGCTGTAGTTCTCCCATTTTCCACACTTCAGCCTCATACTTCTGGTGTTCAAGGGGTGAAAATCGGTTTCAGCTCTCCTCCGGGCCGGTAGGAGGACCTGTAAGGGGTCTGGGGCAACGGGCCACACGGCAATCTTGTCTTACTGGACTGAAGCGGACGGAGGTCGCAGTCCTGGCTGCTAGGTGTCTTGGACATCCGCCGAAAAACCTCCCTTACTAGCTCGGGCGGTTATGGGAATCGTCGGGAGGAGTCGCTTGGGTCTGCGGGCTGTGTCCGGGGAGGGGCCCCGGGACGCTGAAGCGGTATTGGCCGAGAGCTGGCGGGTGGGGCCGGGTCTGTTTGGCCTGACCCCGGCGTCTGAAGCGCAGGCCTGAGGGCGGGGCCTGCGCGCGCGATGACGCCACGACGCCAGCCCTTCCCGGCGCTACTTCGCTGGCCCTCGGGGCGCGAACGCGGGCGTTAGGATCCTGGAGACTCGCGGATCCCGCGGCGCGAGGTGAGGGCTGGGCCGGGCTGGAGTGGAGCGGGGCGGGGAGACGGGGTGGCGTGCGGCCGGCCCACACCTGACGGCCTCTTTTTGCAGACCATGGGCTCTCGGCTGAGCGGCGGCCAGGGCGCCCCGGAGCAGGTGCAGCCCCAGCCCCAACCCCAGCCCCAGCCCCGGGAGCCCGAGGCCCCCGAACGGCCCCAGCCTGAACCCGGTCCCTGGGGGCCGCTGGACGATGTGCGCTTCCTCATCGCCTGCACCTCCTGGTACTGACAAGCCGCCCTCCGCAGTTATCTCCTGCCGCCAACTGTCGTTCTTTTCGCCTCACCTGCTTCGTCTCTTGTGGTCTCTTTCCACCCCCGGTGCCCAGGAGACGCTCGGAGAGTCGAGGAGGTCACGGAGGACCATGGATGGGGCATCGGCCTGCCTCTAGCGCCGAATTTGTTCGCTTTTCAGCCTGCACCCAAACCTGCTCAAACCTTCGTGCTCACCCCCACCCCTTAGCTTCTTCAGCGGTCTGGGTCCTGGGGCAGCCCTCCCCGGCACTGGTTTTCCAGACCAGGCCAGGACTCCTGGTAAGACCCCAAGACTGCTGCCTGACCTCCTCTCGACTGTCCCTTATTGCTGAGCACTTGACTTTTGCTTTTGTCTTTGGTTATGACATCATGTGCTTTGGTTTCATAGAAGACCTAGCCACAGTGACCTTCCCCGTGCTCCATCTAGGGGAGGTTGCTCTGTCATCCTGGATCCCGATGAGGCACTATCAGGCTGTGTTTCGGGAACCCCAGTAACCCTGGGCCGCCAGGGCCAGCGTTTCCGAGAGAGGAAACATCTGATTGCTGGGATGGGAGATGAAATGCATGGGACAGTTCCCAGACACCCCAAAGCACCTTGTTCCCCATCTCCCAGAAGCTTCTTAAGGCCACTCCCAGAACCTGATCCTTGTCCTCACATCCCAGGAAAACAACACACTCTGTATTTTTGTTTTATTTAGAAATGATTTAAAAAACATTATACAAAGGCTGATCAGTTTAAAATGTGACCGACACTGAAATGCTGTGATGTTCCCAAGGCCGAGGGAAGCTGGGCTCTGGGGTCCCCAGTGCTTTGCCCCTCTGTCTGTCTGCCCTGTCCTGGAGTGATGGACAAACAGATGACCACAAGACAGGAGAATCTGAGATTGGAAGCCTCCAGGCTGAGCCCTCTCCGGGCCTGGCCCTGCATCCCTCAACGTCTGCAGCCTGCGCTGCCTGCCTCCCATCTCCTGCTCTTTATCAGCTGGCCTCAGTAGTACCAGGAGCCATCGGTGAGCCTGGGGAGCCTAGAGCTTTCAAGAAGTGAGAGCACCAACCTGAGGAGTGGAGAGGGACCTAGAAGGGGAGAAGGGAGGCCAGGAAGAGATGGATAAAAGAGACCCTCCTGATCTCATCTTGGACCCTAGAGGCGTCCATAGGTGGGGACCCAAGGCCCAGCCAGCCCACCCAATGGCCTGGGCCAGAAACAACCTCTCTGTGTTTCATTTGAGGGCACGGTGAGAGGTACCCTAGGCTTCCCAGGGCCAACACGAGTTTCATGTGAGTGGACAGGTATGAGCTAATAAAGTGCTTTGCAAAGTATAAAACACTATACAAACCTATGATCACTAAGATCTCTGCAGTTGTTCCCCACCCGCCCCAGGGAGCCCGCCCTTGGCCAAAATGAGAAAAAACAGAAGGATGATGACAGGGAACACAGTGGACCCACAGAGGTGCCTCTGGGACAAGAAAGATTTTGCTCAAGACAGCTCCCAGGGCAACAGTAGTCCCTGTCTGCTACAGGTTAAGCCAACCCAAAGCCCAGAGGCCACAGGGTAGGGGCAAGGCCCATGCAAGCCCAGAGGGCCAGGATGGCATCTGAGACTCTGCCAGCACCCTGAGGACTGATACCTCCTTTTGGCTTTGGCAGAGAGCCAGTGGGCACCACTGAAGCCTAGGTTGGAGAGAGGCAAGCAGAGCCCTAGAAATTCCTGCCAGAGACAGTGAAGGGTAGGCCCTAGCCTTAGGACTGCTACCAGTTGGGGGTACCCTTTTCCAAAGAGCAGTGCAGGAACATGGGCCCAGTGAGCTGGGTTAGCAAGGGCCAAGCTTGTATAGACACTGCTTCCAGGCTGAGAGATTGAGTTGGCCTCAGGGTAGTTGGGGGTGTGGGCTCTGAACACTTCAGAAGGCTGCTCTGGGCCCATTACCCCAAAGCCATGAGAATGTTGGCCTGGAGCCTTTTCTGCCATACCTAACTAGTCAGACTGAGCCCTAGACTGCCACTAACTAGTCAGGCTGAGCCCCAGACTGTAAGCAACAGCGCCAGGGACTGGGAGAGTGGGGAAGAGGGACAAGGTGTGGAGGGTGGTCACAACTCAGATCAGCCTCCAGAAACAGGGTCAGCTCCTGCCCCAGCCCTTAAGCCTCATGAACTGAATCTAGCTCCTGGGGTGTCTGGGCGCTAGAGTGGCCTTAGCAGCACCGTGGTCCTTATCTCCTGGGGAAAGGCCGGCCACGCTAGCCTCTTCACCAAGATAGTCACCTCTAATTCACCTAACACCTCAAGCAGCCTTTGCAGAATGGGACTTTTAAAACAATAGTGACAGGACATTTAAATATTCACGACGTGACAGCTGGGTCCTTGTCAGATCCAGCTGGGCCACAACACTGCCTGCAACATGTGACCCTAAATCCTAGGTCTCAGAGGAGACCCTGATGTGTGGAGCAGGTTTCCTGAGGGATATGCTGAATGCCAGCAGGGGAAACCCAGGCTTTTTGCCTACCATATTTGCAGGAGGAGTCTTGTAGCCTTGGAGGATAGTGGGGTGGGGGTAGGGATGGGGGGACATCTGACCAGCAGGTGTTGGCAAAGGGGGACCGGGATTGGTGGCATCTCCCAGATGGGGCTGAGAGTGCTAGTGCTGGCTTCCACAGAAGGTGCTGGGTCCAGCTAGGAACAGAGCTGTGGTGCCTCATTGATACCACAGGATTCAGTGACCACAGGGCCTCCTCCTGGCATGGTCCCTGCCTCCTGATGGGGCCTGGCCTATTCCCTTGGGTAGGGAGCAGTTCACCCAGGACAGAAGGCTGGCAGCTGGGTGCCAGACACCCACCCTGGGGCGCAACCACCATCACTCCCTGCCCCACGCTCAGCCTAGGCCAATGTACCTACCACTTCAGCTGCATGACCCCTGGCCTAGGGCCCTGCTGACCCCAGTGAGCAGTGGCCAGAGCAGCCCCTCAGACCCTGATGAGGAAGGGCCTGGTTGGCCAGACCGAGTGGACAGAGAGGGCTCTAGCTGCTCACACCCACTCCTGGACTGGCCGCTTATAGTAGGTGACAGGCTGAGGGCCTGCCTTGTTCTTGAACTGGAAGATGGTGTAGACCAGCACCAGGATGCAGAGGGACAGGATGCAGGGGATGACCACAGCCACGGCATTCACAGAGCCTGGGACGTCGTTGATAGTCACCATGATGTCCACATCATCCTGGGGCAGCCGCCGCTCCTTCCGCCGCTCCACCTCCTTCTGGTTGCAGCCCATCCAGTCACGCAGGATGTTGCGTGGGTAGCCTGGCTCCACGCTCAGTTTCTGGTTGTCAAACTTCCAGTAGTCCCGGCCCTTGTAGAAGTAGGTATAATCTGTAGAAACACAGCCCAGCATCACCACTCCCAGACACTTCCCTGGACCTGCTCTGAGCCATCGTGAGAGGCCAGCATGGAGGAAGGGCACCTCTCCCACCCTGAAATCCAAGAGGAGCTCTGAAGGAGGGGTGGGCATATGAAAGGATGCGAGGCACACTGCAAGGTTTGGAGGTGGGGTAAGGGCAGTGCTCGCACATTCTGCACACCGTGGCAGGGTCATGGAGTATGACCCATACAGTTGCAGAGAGGTGCGCCCAGGACGTGGAGCAGCCTAGCGTGTCATCTCAAAGGTGCTGCAAAGCCACTGAGGGGCTTTAAGTAATTAAGTCCCAATTTGTGCCTCCCTGCCTTAGCTTGCCTTTACCGATCCCCCCCCCCCCCGTGAGATCAACTCCCCAACTATGGCTTGGACAACTGCTTTCACAGCTCTACAGCCTCAGCCCAGCCTCTGCTTGAGGCAGGGGGGTGGGGAGCATGATTTCTCCTTTCGTTGACAGTAGACACCACCTTGTCACAGCTATCTTGGGTTTTCTTTGGCTTGTCACCTATCACAACACAGATGCAGGGTCTCTGGGACCCTGCTGGGAAGGGCCTGGAAAGAAAGGAGGTGTGGGGGGGGCAATTGCTGGGCAGCCACACCCTTCAGGGCCCAGCCAGTCTAGAGACAACAAAGCAACTCATTCGGACTCTCCTATTGGCCAGGCCCCCCCACCCTGGGACTTTCATTGGCCAAAGTCCTTGATGTCACCTGTCTCTGAGACTCCCAGAAAGTGAGACTACGTGTGCAAAGCATTGGGTACACAGGAGGGCCACCAAGTAGCAGCTCTGCCCCTGAGACTTCTGACTTTCTTACCAGTGGCATCTCATTGGAGAGCCCTTCTCAATGATGCTCTCTGATGTGCCGTGCCCTCCCCCACAACCCCCAGCTCTCCCGCATCATTCCCTTCCTTAGAGCTTTTGTTGCCACCTTAGCTGTTTTCTGCCTCTAGACTGGGAGCCAGGGATGTAATGCAAGGCTTGTTCTCTGCTGCTTCCCCAGCTCTCCCACTCAGGCTGACTCTCAGTAATTATTGTGGAGTGACTGAATGACTCCTGCCATTCTACATAACATAAAACACGCCAACAAGATGTTGATGATGGCAATAATGACAGCAGCAGGGACCATGTGCTAGGTGTGTGTCTAAGTGCTTTACTTAATTTATCTTATTTAATTCTTAACAAATGCCAACGAGGTAGGTACCATTATTATCCCCATTTGATAGATGAGGATGCTAGGAAAACTGAGGTGGTTTGCCCAAACTCCTCGTAAGGGATAGGGGTGGGCCATGAAGCCATCCAAGCTCCAGAATCTGTGATTTTGGCCAGAGCAGGGGAAATGTATTTGGAAAACACTGATGGACTCCCACTCTGCACCTGGCAACACCCAGCCCCTCCTCTTGAGAAGCTCCTAGTCTGGTGGGAAGCTCCCAGCCTGGCCTCCAGAAGGAGCTCTGGAAATGTCTCTTAAATAAAAAAGGCTTCTCTTTCCATCTGCCTGCCCTCAAGCCTTATTACACAAGCACTTTTGAAAGCATCCGTATCCATCATTGCTTTTCAGATTTGAAAACCTGAGGAACCCCTAGAGTACATCTGAGGACCACTATTTGAGAAATGCTGTCCGAAGGAGGTAAAGTCAGTCTGTGGAAACATCTCTCAAATGTGAGTCATCCCTGCCAATGAGAAGTATGATTTGGTAGCTGGGAAGAGAATGAATTGACTGTGTGAATGTGTGTAGATATGAGGCCGTTGTTTTTACCATCAGGCACCTTTCTGAAATCTGGGTACCCTGAGAGTATGCCCGTGGGCCCTGTTGAGACCCACATAAAATAGCCCACCCCTTACACCGTTAGGATCTTACGTACATCCTTCCTTGCTGATGAAGGCTCCCTGGGGAGCCTGTGGGATGCCCTTCCACACAGTGATGGGCTTGGGGTAGCCAGGGTCCGTGGCCCGCCTCTCCTCGCTGTAGCGCCAGTACCGTTCACCTTTGAAAAAGTAGGTCTTGCCCACGGGTTCCCAGCGCAGGGCCGTATCGATGCCTTCTCGGGGCAGACAGCTGCCCAGCTCTCCTAGGCTGTGGGGGTACCCAGGCTCCACCGTCACCTCCTTAAACACCCAGTACTTGTCACCTGTAGCCAAGAGGAGCCCAGGATCAGCCTTCCCCAGTCACACAGTGCCAGAGGTGGTGGCTAGTGCCACGGGTCTATGTTCCAGGACCAAAGTCATTCATGGAGCCAGAGTGCCAGAGGGAAGCAGCCAAGTCCTGCTTGAGGGCCTCTGTGGGAGACTGAGACCCCTTGGCCCTGGCACAGCTTGGGAGCCAGAAGCCGGAAGCCAGTCACCACAGATCCTGGGCAGCTGGCCCCACACTGCCCACCCCACTGTTTGCTCTGCTGACTTGCTCCTCTCCTCAGGGATGTCCTCAGCCACATCTGTGGCTTCCCACATATTAGGATTCCCCATCTTCTATCAGTGACACCTAACTCTGTGGGCTCACAGCCACTCCCATTGGACCTGAGCCCCAGACCCAGGAACCCTGATCCCAGCCTCTGGGCATTTCCACATCTGCTTCCTGGAGTTCCTCACCACCTCCACAGGGGGCTCCCTCCCTCATCACCTCTCCGCCTCCCAGTTCCCCAACAAGAAGACCTGGCATCACCTTTGATCGTCTCTTTCCTTCTCCTCTCAGTGTTCAGCCTCTCATGAGGCCTTTTGCATCTTTTAGCTGTCCCCACTCTGGCCTCTCTGGTCCTCCCTGGTACAGATCTCATCGACTCACTCCCCTTCCCTCCAGCAACCGACCCAGAAATGGCCTCTCCACCTCTGCCCTCTTGGATTGCCGCCTGCCCCCTGGCTCTCCACTGCTCAGGAATGTCCAGTGAACTTCCAGCATTGCCCTAATGGGTCAAGACTGCATTCTGGCCTGGCAACCAAGGCTCCTCAGGACTCTCCCCCACTCTCCTTTCCAGGTCACTGCTCACGACTCTCTGACGTGGGGCTCCGTGGCCAGTCAGTCTAAGCTCCTCCAATGTGTGTGCACATTCCCACACCATGGCTCTGCTACCCAAGCTGTCCCTTCCCCTTGGACTGCCCTCCTCACTTCTCACTGTCTCTGACCGTTCTGGGGCTGGGCCCACCTCAGGATAATGGAAGTGAAACAACTTAGCTCTGGGTGCTCCCCTTGCCCCCTTCCCTGACCTCTCCAGCCTCTGTGACCTCCTCCCAACCAACTCCTACGGAACCACTGGGATGGCCTCCCGTGGAACACTGCATGGTTTTCAGGCACCCGGACCATCCAGTGTGGCTGAGCCTTGTTATCTCACCAACTTGGGCACACACAGAGCCTCAACAATCACTCTGTGACTTGATTCCCTCAGACTGTGCTTCGCTTGCCTGCAGGGCTCTGTCCTATCAGAAGTCAGTGTCCCTGTTAGGGTCAGAGGGGCCCTTGGAGGGTATCTGCTTCTCACCCCACCTCTTCCTTCCTGTGTACAGATGGGGAAAGGGGTCCTAAGAAGGTCGGGAAACCGTCCCAGGTCTCTCAGCACAGGCAGTATTACCTTTGAAGAAGACAAATCTTCCATCGGCCCTTTCATAGGCTGCATCAATGCGGGCGGGCAGGCCCTTCCAGAACTGCTCAATCTGCATCGGGTAGCCCTCTTGCACCCGGTTATTGCGCAGGCGCCAGAACCAGCGATCCTGGGGGTTAAGGGGGGGATGGGAGAAAAAGGCATGGTAGGCCCTGCCTCAACCTGCCTCAGCACTGCGGCTCAAGCTCCAGTAACCCAAAAGCTTCCCCTGGGCCCAGGCCCGCAGCTATCTGTCCATCTACTGCTTCTAGTTTCCAGTGCCCTGTGAGGAAGACAGGATGCCGATGAACTCTCTTCATGTAAGCCTCCTGATGGCTCTTGCTGCCAGAGGGGCCATGAGACAGACAGCAGACGGGCCTGGTGCAGGGATGAGGTGTGGAGGAGCTGGAAGGGATGATGCCGGGCCTGGAGTGGCCACATGAGGGCAGCAGAGAGTCACTGACCTCAGTGGCCACTCCCCAGGCTGGGCACCAAGCCTGGGCAGAGTCCGCCCTTGCCTGCTGGCTTCACCCAGCGGGACAAAGACCCTGGGAAGCAAGCTGTGGGAATCCCTTAAGACCTGGGTGTAAATTCAAGTTCCTCCACTCAGAGCTGTATGACCATGAACGCAGACTTCAAGCACCTCACCTACAAAAGGGGATAATGATAACAATGGGGATCAGACGAGAGATTATGGGTAAAGTGCCGAGAACAGCAGATGACATATAGTTGATGTTGAATGAATGGGAGCTCAGTAGGCCAAGAGTCTGATCAAAGCCCTCTTCTTCAAGTAGTGTCTTGGGCCCAGACTGCGCCCGTGGCCGGAGGCAGTCTGGACAAGGCCTATAACCTACGAGGACCTCAGTTTTCTCATGTGTGAATGGGGATGGTAAAACCCAGACTTGCCTAGGAGCCATTTGGTGGGGGATCAGAATGCAGAAGAAAGAAAGTCACGTGTAAATGATGGCACAAAAACTAGAAAAGGTTTGTTTTAAGGTGTTTTACAAAGTACTTTCACACTGAGTTTTTTAAACTTAGTTTGACTCACAATCTGTTAAGTAGATCTGAGATATTCTGTGTCTTAAGGAAGGCCAAGTGACTTTCCTAGAGCTACTCTATGAGAAGCAGGATTGGCCTTGACCCATGGCACCTGATTCTAGCTTGGTACTCAGAGCTTGCTGGGAGCACTCCCTGAGAGGAGCAGGGCAGCCCCCCACAAGCACCCAGTGTGATGCAGGCATGCGGCCAGATCACCTTCAGTGGACAGGCACGGGGTGTGGTCAGCAGTGTTTTCCACTGCCAGCCTCTCTGGAGATGGCCTTGGCTTCAGAGAGCTACCCCAAGGTCATCCCCCTTTGCATCCAGTGACTGAATGAAGCAGGGGGGCAAAGTCCCAGCTATTTGGGGCTCAGTGTGGGATGACTGATGTGCCATTCTAGCTCCAGAACTCCCAGTGGGGTAGCCAACTCTGCAATGGACCTTATCTCCTGCCAGGCTTGCTTCTTTCCCTCCTTCCCACAGATGTTGATCCCAAAGGTTCTTCCAACCACTGTCTTAGAGTCTGCTCACACCCACCAAACAAGCTGGCACCGGGTCCTACCAAAGAACAGGACAAGTGACGAGATGTAGCCTGGGCCAGCTTCCTATCAGGCATCCCTTGGTACCGGCCTCTCAACCCTGGCGGGATCTGGTGACAGACTCAGCCACCGCTGTGCCAGCCCTTCCTCCACGCTGCCATCTTCATGGCCATGCACTCACTGATCTTCATACACCCTTCATTAAGGGACAGACTCCCAGCTTTCAGACGGAGAAACTGAGGTCCAGAGAAGGGAGGTGACTTGCTCAAAGTCCCTAACCAGAGGCAGGTCTCCAGTACTTTCCCTCAGCGTTAACTCCTGGGAAGCTGTAGGATCAGCAGTCTGCCCACCTCCCTCTTGGAAGCAAGTCAAATCACCCGGTAGCCCCAGAAAGCGACCTCGTGTCCTGGCCACTGGGCCAGCTGCCATCCAGGCCCAAAGTGGGCCTAATCCCAGAGCAGCAGCCTTCTGCTGCCCCACAGAGGGAAACAAGTGGGGGGAGGGACCATCTGGTTGTTGCCTGTTGACTGCCCCTACCTTGAACACAAACATCTCGCCTCGGAAGAGGGCCACTGTGTTGAAGTTGCCGTCACAGATGTTGGGTTTGGCACCTGGTGTGGATGGCCGGTCTCCCAGAGGTGGCCGAGGGGGCCGGGGCTGGCGCTCATGCTTCCTCTCACTCGGTGAGTGGATCCTGCGAATGGGGAGCGTGGGGAGTGGTCTTGTGGGCTCCAGGGGCTCAGCTGGAGGTCCTGGAGAGAGGGGCTGCATCTTAGAGAGGGCCTCCTGGTGCCCATGCATCGTCACCACCCAGGAAGCTCTAGGGTCTGTCACCCTCCAGCCCCCTGTTCCTTTTCCCAGTTTTGCTCTCCCCCAATCTCTGAGAAAATAGATAAAAAGAGCCATTAAATGGAACTCCCATCTTTCCACCCACAATCCAGTATATCTTCTCTTTTCCCTTCTGTTATAAGAGAGAGTATGTCCTTTCTTAGGCTCAGTGTCCCATACTGTCTTCCTCTGCCCCCTCCATACATGCCGCCTCACTCCCTCTCCCCTTCCCTCTTTGTCCTGGTCCCAGACACCATCCACCTTGTCTGTCAAGATCTCCAGTGATCTCCATGTTACCAAACCCAAGGGTTACTGACTCAGACTTTGATGTGTGTCTGAATTATCCAGAGATCTTGAAAAATGCAGATTATGACTCAGGGGGTATGGGGTGGGGCTTGCCATTCTGCATTTCTTCAGGCTCTCAGGTAATGCCAGGGTTGCTGCTCTAAGGCCCACACTTGGAGCAGCAAGATCAGAGAAGCACTTTTCCAGGAGCCTGTACTGACTTGGTTTTCTTTCTACTTCATGGGCTGCTGCTGCTCTACCTCTTTTGCTGGTAGCCTTTCCTCACCCACCCTACACTAAAGGTTGGAGACCTCCTGGATCCTCTTCTCTCTATTTTTGTCCCCAGGTAGCATATTAGGAGATATTTTAAAACACTTGATGCTCAGAAGGCTGCCCAGACTAATTACAACCCAATCTCTGAGAATGTGGGCACTTTTTACTGAAATTCCAAGGTAATTCCAATGAGTCCCCTAGTTAAGAATCACACCCTAAGTGATCTCATCCAGGTTCATGGCTTTAAAGACCCTCTATGTTGGGGCTGTCCAATAGGATGTTCTATGATGACAGAAATTGTCTAGATGGGTAATGTCCAATACAGTAACCTCTAGGCATATGTGGCTGTTGAGCACTTGAAATGAGTGACTAGTTGTTAGTGTGACAGAACTGAAATTTTAACTTTCTTTAATTCAAGTTGATATAAATTTAAACTTCAATAGTCACATGTGGCTAGTGGTTATAAAATTGGACACCAAAGATTCCAAATCAATATCCCGGCCCAGATCTCTGAGCAACAGACTAGGAAATCCTATTGCCCCACAATTAGAAAAGCCAAAAATCTTGATGTTGTCCTTGACCCTCACTCCCATGTTTGATCTATCAGCAAATCCTGTCCATTTTACTCTCAAAATACCTCCAGTCCCTACCTTCCCTGCTCTGTCTTCCACTACTTCACTGTTGGAGATCCTGCCCATCCTCCATGGTTCTGTGAGGTCCTCAGGGCCTCCGGAGGAAGCCCTCCTCCTGTGCTTCTTAGCCTGGGGGCTGAGGCGGCCTGTGTTAGCCGGGGTGCATTTGCTCAAGGGACTGGTCCTCCCATCTCAACTGACTTGATAAGAACAAGACCTTCACATACCAGTGTGCACAGAGAACCAGGAGGGAGGCCTTTCCTATCTTACCAAGGTATCAGTCTAGCTTATTTTTTCTTGTTTAAGAATCTCTTGGCTAGAGGTGGGTGTCCCCTTGATAGTGCACCAAGGAGGCGAGAAGGAGGTGAATGGAGGGGGAGGAGGTAGAAAAGAGGGAGTGGGTGGAATTCCTCTCACTTTTGGCAGCTCAGACCCTCCCCGCATCTTCCCAGTGGGTCAGGCAAAGATCTCAGAAGGCTCTAATGGTCAGACAGCAGCTATGGTGATGGATGTGAGCGCCCCCCCCAACCCCTCGGGCAGGTAGTCACAGTCCAGCCCCGAAGAAGGAGCAGTGGCCCCCTCTCCCCTGCCACACACCGTAGATCTTCTGGATGCCCTGGAGATCATCCTGAGGCAGTTTGAAGTTGTGTGTCTCCATGTACTGGTAGAAGGGCGCCATGATGGCGCTGGGGTCGTTGGAGTGCTCCAGTCCCAGCGCATGGCCCAGCTCGTGCACAGCCACCAGGAAGAGGTCATTTCCTGTGGAGAGGGGGGGAGGTGCCCAGGGCACCCACTTAGGTACCAATCAATCCATTGCTTCAGCAAACACTGAGCAAAGGCTTTGTGTCAAGTTCTGTGGTGGACACTGGCATCTACAGAGAAATCCTACACAGCCCTGCCTTTTGGAACTCTCGATGTAGTGGGGGATTTGGAGAGAGAAACAAAATAAGTGAGATTAACGTTCCAGGTGCTTGAATAGATAGATGTCTGTAAGGGTCAAGTGAGGATTCTGAGAAGGGAGGAGTGATTTAAGCTTGAAGATGTTCCAGGGAAAACTTCATAAAGGTGAAGTTTAAGTCGACTCTTGAAAGATAAGAAGTTAGTCAGGAGAATGGATTCAGAGGCTAGGAGAGGGAGGGGTGGGGATGGCATTCCTGGCAGAGGGAACGCTATAAACAAGATCCTGGGACAGGCAGGCTCATTCCACTTGGCTCTGGAACAAAGCACAAGGGGAGGGCAGAGAGAGAGATGAGGTCAGCCAGGCTGGCAAGTGGGGCTGTGATGCCACACAAAGGAATCTGGATTGGCTTCTTAGCCAGTGGGGGGTTTAGGCAAGAGTGGGGGTGGCAACATGGTGCGTCACTCTGGCGGCGCTGTGGCTGGAGGAGGGAGGAGAGGGGAAGGAGACCAGAGGTAGGGCATCGGTGGGGCCGCTTTGGAAGCGGGGAGAAGGGTCTGGGTGAGAGATGAAAAGGGCCAAGCCAGGGGAGGGAGTAGGAACAGCAGAGGAGGTCTGGGGGTGACAGGTGGGCAGTCAGATTCTGGAGGCCAGAGTTGGGGGACAGGCAGGACCCTTATTGCGAGGCAAGACCTCAGTCCCGACAGAACTGAACCATGGCCAAGATCAAGGCAGGGACTCAGATGCAAGTGAAAACAACAAGGTCCAGGTGCCAAAAGTGGGACAGTGGATCCCGAGCACGAAGCTGAGGCAGCAACGTGGCACAGTGGTCATGAGCGTGGGCCCCTGAGCCAGACGGACCTTCGTCTCCAGCTCTACCCTCACCAGCTCTGTGAACCTGGCCAGCTGGTCTCCCCTCTGAGCCTCAATATCCTGAGCTGTAAAATGAAAGGATCATACCTACCTCATCCGGTCGTGTGAGGACTGGACATAACATGTGGACAGGGCGTGGCACTCCGTAGTAGCTGCTGTTAGCGTGCACAGGATGGGGGCCCGGCGCCTGGAACAAGCCCATTGACCGGAAAGGACGCACAAGGCCCGGGGAGGCCAGCTACCAGTTTTCTTAAGCCAACTCCTCTGAGCCTCTGGATCAGGCCTGGGACAGAGCAAGGCCTGATTTGGGGGTGGGGAAGGGGTTAAGTAACCCCAGCTTTGGGAAAGGGACACAAGGGACAGGGAGTTGGGCAGGCTGTTTCACCAGGAGTCCTGACCCCTGTCTGTCCAGTTATGAACTCTTGCTTGCCTTGACCTCTGGCATTTGAGATCTGCCTCTCATCGCCGAGCCCAAGGCATGTTGCTGCTCATTCCTGCCATGCTGAAGTGCAGGGGAGGCTGCCAGGAGCCCAGGAGGTGGTCAGGAGTCCCGGTGCCTACTCCAGCTCCAGTGTCGCTGGCAAAGTTCCCCAGCCCAGTCGACGGCCCTGTGAGGGTCAGATAGGGCTGGGAGTGGTCTCTGGCTTTTCTGGTTAAGGTCTTGGGAAGAGAGCAGTTTTCTGGGGCAGACCCAGACGTGTGCACGTCTGCCTCTCTGCTGATACCACCAGCGTCTTCAGTGAATTGGGGATGGGCAAGATCAGGGCAAGGTTGGCCAAGAGCCTGGGGCTGGCCTTCTGCTGGGGAAGGGCAAGCTGGCAGGAGGAGGCCAGGCCGCCCCCAGTTCCTTCCTCAGGTCCTGGTCCCTCTGGCAGCAGGAACGGTGAGCTCATCTCTCAGCTCCCTCCCAAACAAAGGCAGCTACTAGAGCCAGCGGAAGACAGCTCTGCTTCCTGGGGGCTGGTCCTGCCTGGCTCTGCTTCTGGCCTGTTCTGCGACCTGGGACAAGCTGTTCGGGCCTCTTGTCCCCTGACCAGGCTCTTCCTCGGGAGGCCTCCACAGGGATTTCTGTTGGGAACCAGGGATCGGGGCTCTGAGCACTCAGCAAGACTCTAAACCTTTGTCTTCAGCCTGTGTCTGTCACTCTCATAGCCTCTGTGCCTCGGTCTCTGCAGAGAAGAGGAGTAAGCCCTTGAAGGAAAGAGGACTGTGGGTTTATTCCAGGGACCAAAAGGTAGAGAGGAGCTGGGGAGCTCGCATCCCACAGCACAGAACCGCAAGAGACTGTTCAGTGGGGGCAGCTCTGGGGAGATGGAAGGAGCGGGGGGAGGGGCAGAAGAACTCCCTCGAACGTGTGAGGGCGAAAGTAGAAGGATGAAGACTGTTAGGGTCTTTACCCTCCAAGAGGGTGAGAAGCAAGGAAGCAGAGTGGTCGGAAATGCGGTCTCAGGGAGCCAGACTGACACGAATCCTAGCTCTGCCATGTCACAGCTGTGGGACAGGTGAAATCTCTTCCTCTGTAACATGCAGGGAATAATGGTGTCTTCATCCGAGAACGGGGGTGAAGTCAACGAGGCAAGGCATATAAAGTGCTCACACTGCCTCCTGGCACAGAGCTGTGGGTCACTAATAGCTAACGGGGTCCCGTGGAGCTGTGTTCACCAGCATCCCCAACACGGAGCATTCTCACAGGCCCGGAGCGCAAGTCCTAGGGCCTCCTAACAAGTACCCAAACGTCTGACTCAGTTACTCAAGTATACCTTGTCTCTGCTTCATTTCCTTTTCCTGGAACCTCCGTATTTGTTAAGTCCCATCTCATTGACCCCTCCAACCCCCCGAAAGGTTATAACATTTCCCTTTGCTTCTATTCTTTTGCCAGTGCTGTCCCCTCCACCCAGAATAGCCTTTCTCCTTCCAAGTTCAGCTCATTGCCACATCTTTCAGGAAGACTTCCTTGATTTCCCCAACTGGCAGTGAGTACTCCCTCCTCGACTCCCCTAGCAGTTTATTCGAATCATCTTCATGGTGCTGACCATGTCTGTGGCAGCCAGTAGCACACCTGTGTTCTGCCCCAGGACTGTGAAGTCCTTGAGGGCAGGCTTTGTGCTGGACAGGACTGGGTGATAGCGGTTGGCAGGGAACAGTGCCGGACGTTCAGTAATTTTCCAGGTGTGGTCCTTGGACCACCTGTTGCTGAACAACCTGAGGCAATTATTAAAAATTCAGAGTCCTGGGTTCCCACCTGGCTCTGCCACTTACTGTGTGAGTTTTTATAACCACTTGGAACTTTACTTTCCACATCGGTTAAATGGAGATTATGATCCCTGCCTAATGGTTTAACTCCCAGAGTGGGGAAGAGTCACAGAAGTCATTGTGGAAGGACTCTACTCTGCAAAGGGCGGGTCCCAGTGACTCTTCCTCTCTTGTCACCTTCCCCAGGGCCAGGCCCCCTTCTCATCAGAGCTTGGTGAACTCAGACGTCAGTGCTTGACTCACTGAAAAGAGATGCGGACAGCAGGTACTTGGAACCAGTCCCTGAAACCAGCTGGAAGGTAGAGTGGGCCAGATTGCCCTTCCTAAGGCTCCAATGATGTGGAGGAATCGGGATCTCCCTTCTACCCCCTACATCCAGTGGGTCTCCAGGAGAGCCTTTTAAACACAGATGGGGGAGCTTTTGACGCAGGAGTTTGGAGTTAGGACTTAGGTAACATTTTTTAAAAATATAAAATCCCCCAAGTGAATTTTATAGTATTTGGGTCAGGCTGGCACATGTGAGGCCACCCCTCAGTCGGTATCACTAACGGTGGCACAAGTGTCCCACTGCAGGGTGAAGGGTCAGCCCCCGCCACTTAGGAAGCTCTTGCCCAAAAGTGAGTCTAGACAAGCCTGTAGTCTAACGACCAATATTCAGGATATGGTAGGAAGGGAGATGCATTAAAAGTGAATCTGAAGCTCATCAAGCCAAATGACTGTACTCAGGACAAGTGATCCAGTTTCTTCAACAGGGTGGGGGGTGAGGAAGCTAGCTGATGGCTATAAATGAAAACAGCTTAAGAGATGTCAACCATAAATGCCGTGTGGCTATTGTCTGGTCCAGCAGCAAGCCAGGTAACGGGCATTTAACTCTGGGAAAATGGACCCAAACTGGGAATTGGGTTCTAAGAAATTATTGGAAATTTTGTTTGGGTTTTATAATGGTTTTGTGGTTAGAGGTGTGTCCTAAAGTATTTATAGGTGAAACGATATTGTATCAAGGATTTCCTTTAAAATATGTCAGCCAGAAAATAAAAGTGGCAGCGGGAGAGTAGGTGAGATGGCGGTGACATTGTGTGGGGAAGGCCAAAGCAAAGCTTTCCATAATGGAAATTTAGAAGAGAGAAGAAAGCCAACGAACACAAAGTTCCCAGGAGGCTCCATGTAGACCTTTGCTGAATTTATGTGGAAATTAAACGAGATAATATACAGGTGCTCTATAAATCTTGGTTCCTGTCATCTCCTTCCAGAAACTGTCCTAGGGCAACTTGCTGAGTTCCAGTTCGCCTGTCAGGGGCCTGTTGCAAAGGTCAGGCATTGCTCTAAAGAATTCATGCTTGGCGGGGCGCCTGGGTGGCTCAGTTGGTTGGGCCACTGCCTTCGGCTCAGGTCATGGTCCCGGAGACCCAGGATCGAGCCCCACATTGGGCTCCCTGCTCGGTGGGAGGCCTGCTTCTCCCTCTCTCACCCCCCTGCTTGTGTTCCCTTTCTGGCTGTGTTTCTCTCTGTCAAATAAATAAAATCTTTAAAAAAAAATTAAAAAAAAAAAAAGAATTCATGCTTGGCTTTCCAGAGCATAGGGAAGTTCTGACTCTTATCCAAAGAAGACATTGGCCATCTGGGACGATCTATCGCAATTGGCGATTTTCATCAGGATGGGGTGGGACAGGTGGGAGGATGCTGGGACTGTGCCCATCCACAGGTCCCAGCTCCTTCCCACACACACTACCAGAAGTTGCTGGGATTTTGAGATGGGATACAAGGTCTCCAAGAGCACAGAGGCCTTGCAGGCAGTAGAAACCTCAGAGCTGGGAAGGTGAGAGCAGAGTTGTTAGGGGTGTCCTCCCTGTGCCTCCTCTAGCCAACATTCCTTTAAGAATTCATTTGTCTCCATCAGAGCTATAACTAAAATCTTGTCAGCTAACTGTGCCTGGCACATAACAGCGCTCAAAAATGTTAGCTTCTTCTCCTCGCACTTTATCAGGTAGCACAGACAGCCCTTCCAGGACACTGATTCAAGAAGAAGAAGGCGAGAAAATAGCTGTTCAGAAAGCCAGGAAGCACACCCAGGATGTCAGGAAGGGGATACCAGGGCAGAGGAAATGGCACTGGATAGGAAAGAGGACAAATAGTTGAAGAGAGGAAGGGACAAAGAGAAATTTAACAGTTTCCTATCTTTGCCGAGGCTGAGCTTTGGCTGAACTAGCCTTTGACAGATGAGCAAGAGTTACTGATCCCTGATCCACAGAATGATCTGAAATGTTCTCAAGGGGGCTGTCCCCACCCCACGCCCCCTGCTCCCCCTCCCCAGACACCAGACTCAGCCTCTGAGGAACTGAGCCTGGAGGAGTCTGCTCTCAGCCTGAAGGACAGCTGAGGAAAAGAATGCCCCATGTTTCCCAGACATGCCTAAGTTTAAGAATCAGAATGCCCAGGGTAAGGGCCTAGGAATCTGTTTCTACCAGGAACCCTGGGGATTCTTATGACCAGGTCAGTGAGGGGAAACTCTGGGGACCTAGACAGTGTTTCTCAAGGTAATGGGACACCTGAAACAGAGGTGTCAGGAACATTTATTACACCAAGTGCAGATTCCCAGGCCTGACCCCAGAATCAAAGAATCAGAATAGCAAGAGGTTAGGGGCCTGGAACCTGGAATGTGCATTCTTTAGAAAGGTTTCTGGACGATTCTGGTGAGCCTTGCAGTCTGAGAACCATGGAAGCTTAGTCTGGTAGCTAAGAGTATGTGCTCCAGGGGCGCCTGGCTGGCTCAGTCACTAGAGCATGCAACTCGATCTCAGGGTCATGAACTGAAGCCCCACATTTGGTGTTGAGGTTACTTAAAAAGAAAAAGAAAGAAAGAAAAGAGTTTGTGCTTGGGAGTCATAATGCCCAGGTTCAAAGCTGTGTTTCACCATCCTTCACATATAGGACTGTAGGAAGACTACTTAATGTTTCTACATACCTTGATTTGTGCATCTGTAAAATGGGGGTGATGACAATAATATATACATACTATGTAGTATGTGGAAATTACTTGACACAGGCCTTGGAATCTCAACATGCTAGTCATTACCTGTTCTCACCTAAAGGTCAGAATCCTCTATCCCTTTCTCCTCCAGACTCCCTCTGCATTTTCTTATTTTCTTGGTATTTCTGCTGCATCCTTCAGCAATTTGCTTTGTGACAGTTACTTGTGCACACAGCGTTTCCCCCACTCAACCGTGGACTATCAGAGGGCAGAGACCATTCTTTTTTGTTCAAATGTTTGGATACCCCTTCCCTGGGCTATGGATTGCATCACACTAGTGTTGGAAGAGGTCTTAGAGGTCACCTGGTCCAGTCCCTCGTTTTATATGCGAGGATACCGAGAGGGAATCATTTGCTTCTAGTCACATAGCCAAGTAGCTGGGCTGTGTTTGAGCGCTAGGGCTGCTGGTTGCCCAGCTGTGCCATTTGAGCCCCAAGCCCTTTATCTCAAAAATGGGCATCTCAAAAAATCCACTTGCCTGCTTACTAAGCAAGTACTGTGGGAGTAAACACTGATGAGGAACGCTTTTGCGAGCTTAAGAGTATGTTACTAGTGCTGTACAATCTGACTCTGGCTCCTTATAGTATTCACTGAGTTACAGGGTTGGGCAAGTTACCCAAGGACACTAGAGTGATGGTGGGGCCCGTTATTCACCCATGAAGTTGACATAAAGGAGAGAGAGTCATGTCATCTTTTACAACGGCCTTTGAAGCCCTTACCAGTCAGGCCAGAGACTTCCACTTTCAGACCCCACTTTTCACTTGAATGACTTTTTAATCTTTTTTCTCCAGCCTCTGATCCATGACTTCCTCTTCCTATTCATGGCCCAACCCCTCCCTCTGGACTAACCCCATGTTAGGCCATTCACTAAGTGACCTGACCCATCTCCATGGATGGATCAGTTTCGAACATTGTTGGAAACCTCAGTTTCCACCCTCTTAGGTTCTTAGCTCTTGGAAACAAAGCTCTAGAGCACGAAACTCATCTTTGGCATTCCAATCTCTTCCTCAGGGCTTCTTTCCCTGACAACTGAGCAATCCAGGACTGACCCCCTGTCCCCCTCATGGCCTTACCATCATGGTTGGCATTTCCTAGTGTCCACGGCTCGTCTGAGTCGAAGTGAGTGTCTCCTCCAATCCCTGGGCCAGGAAAGTAGGCGTGGGCCAGGAATCCCCCTTCTCCATCAAATGGGGAGCTGTCACCATGGAAACCAGAAGCAAAGAAGATCATGATGTCTGCCTCCTTCCGGTCACTTTTGATCTCATGGTATGGCACCTCTTCAAAGGTCAGTGGGGTCACCTTCTGCCAGACATCGAAAGCCTGGCGAATTGCTTTCCGTGTGTCTAGCTCACCCACCTTTGGGGTATAGTTGTGAATGCTGGTGAGAGAGGGGAAGAGTTAGTAGGGAGGAACAGTCAGAGTCAGAGGCTTGCAAGATAAAAGGGACACCAGAGACCACCAGTCATCTTCAAATTTTGAACCCTAGGATTCTCTGAGATACCTCTGGTGTTGTAGAAGAGGCTGGGTGGACAAGGCTCTGTGTCCCCACCCTTGCCTCAGTCCCAGCAGCTTCGCTTTAATTGAGGTTTTATATTTGACCTCTCACAAAGTTTGTGTTGAATACAGAATTCCATTCCAATGTGCAAAAAAAAAGTGGGGGGGATAGCATTTTCTTATTTTTTAAAAGGATTTTATTTATTTATTTGACACAGAGAGAGATCACAATAGGCAGAGAGGAAGGCAGAGAAAGAGGGGGAAGCAGGCTCCCCGCTGAGCAGAGAGCCAGACATGGGACTCTATTCCAGGACCCTGAGATCATGACCTGAGCTGAAGGCAGAGGCTTCAACGCTCTGAGCCACCCAGGCTCCCCGCATTTTCTAAATTTTAAGTTTTTCTCCCAATACATATAATGTATTTATAAAACATTTATAAAAGTTATAGAAATATCTAAACAGTGGAGAGTTTAAGTGAAACATCCCTTTTACAAACATTTGGTACCAATTACCTGTCTACTGCTTGTTTACCTGGGAAGTTGGTATACAGTGGTATCTGATTTTGTCAGTTGTAGACTTAGCGATTTAAGGTTACAAGAGCCATACTGAATGATTCTCCATACAGAGCATCACTACTGGGTGCTCTGCTCCATGAACACCTGGGTAAGGATTATTCACCCATTCTGTAGGTAAAGAAACTGAGGCCCAGAGGGGTTGATGATAGAAGTTAAGGTTAGAAGCCAGTTCTTTCTCTTGATTCATTCTACCTCTTTAGGATACCTTAAGAGTCTATCCAGTTTCTAACCCAGATTCTTCTTATGTTTCCTTCTCTGGTCAGATTTCTGGAAAAAATCACGTTCTGGGTTCATCAGTTCTATAGTGCTATCATCAGTGCTATAGTTCATCAGCAGAAGAGCCCGTCATTCTTCTGTGTTAAGAATTTCTGTCTTGGGGCGCCTGGGTGGCTCAGTTGGTTAAGCGACTGCTTTCAGCTCAGGTCATGATCCCGGAGTCCTGGGATCGAGTCCCACATCAGGTTCCCTGCTTGGCGGGAAGCCTGCTTCTCCCTCTGTCACTCCCCTTGCTTGTGTTCCCTCTCTGGCTGTGTTTCTGTCAAATAAATAAAATCTTAAAAAAAAAAAAAAAAAGAATTTCTGTCTTAGGGGCACCTGGATGGCTCATTAGGTTAAGTGTCTGCCTTTGACTCAGGTCATGATCTCAGAGGCCTGGGATCAAGCCCTGCTTCTTCCCCTTCTGCCCCTCCACCCCCACTTATGCTCTCTCTCTCTCTCTAATAAATATATAAAATCTTTTTTTTTTTTTAAGGATCTCTGTCCTTGATCCTACCCCTGAACCCAGGGCATCTACCTGAGATGGAATCAGGGCCTTGAGAGTTGCGAGCTAGAACCCATGTGAGCTGCTCTATGCCGGCCTTTGCCTTAGCCCCACGGAGTCCACTGCGCTGGGCTCCATCATCCCTGTCCTTGGTCACTGGTCTGACTCAGGGACTGATCCTCCGCCCCCCCCCCTTGGTTTCCCCAGATAGTTCAGAGCGACACTGCTGTAATTCAGTTCCCTAAGGAGACAACTGGAACTGTGCTGGGAAGTCCAGCTTATATCCACTGGGCTCAGTGGAGAAGGGACCCAGATCGAAGGGAGTGAGTGGGGTTTGGCAAGCAGGGACTGGAAGAGGGCATTCAGCCCTAGTTTTTATCGTGGCAGAAAGCTGCTGAACAATCCATACCCCATTTTCTAAAAACTGGAGGACTCTAAGCAGGACGCAACTGAAGAGGCCCCAAAGGACCAAACACCTGAAATTGGAGACACAGCATCTTCTGGAAGCCACCAGGGGGACAAAGTCATAAACTCTCCCCACCAGTCCGGATGCCCGCATCCCTGGCTCTCACCCCCATCACAGACCCACCAGCTGCAGCGGGAGTGGGTGCAGCTGAAGCCAGGGGGAGAGAAGCACCTGTAGGTGATATGTTTCTGCCTCCACTTCTGTCCCGTCAGAGCATAGCGCTTGTTCCTCCGCCTGCGGCTTAAGTGGGGGTGATCCGGGACACCGCAGCGGGGCCTCTTCATCCACCTGGGCAGAGAGGACGCACACGCATGTACTGTGGTCACCCAACACTCTAGGAAGGCAAGGCAGGGTTCCCAGTCCTGGTCTAACTGGCTGTGTGCTCCCAAGCCCTGGATTCAGGGGCCCTGGCTTTAATGGGGTCCCTCGCCGGAACACGACCTATCGACCGATCGACTGACCGATCGACCGGTTACTTGACTCGCTCACTCACGACTGATTACAAAGACAGACACGGGGCTGCATTCGAGCCTGGGGCTCAGAGGCATGGCTTGATAGTTCCAGCTCCACCATGCATCGTGGGAACCCAGGCAAGCAAATCATTGTGAACCTCAGTTTCCCCATCGGCAACATGAGAATTCCCACTGTCGCTGTTCTTAGCTTGTAGTAAACCTTAGTCTGTGTGGAAATACCCTGTAAATGGGATTAGGTCACCTTGCTCCCTGGTTTAAAACCCTCCAACAATGTCCCAGGCACCTAAAATGAATGCAAACTCCTCATGTTGGCCCACAGGAACACACATGGTCCAGCCCCTGACTCTGTTTGGGGGGGCAGCCTCCCCCTCTCCCTCCCATGCACTGGGCTCCCAGCCACAGGAGCCTTCTTGCTGGGCCTGGCACAGGCTAAGATGATTCCCACCAGGGTCTTTGTTCCCTCTGCTTACCATGCTCTTCTTCACATGGTCTGTAGCCTTACTTCTTTACTGTCTCTGCTCAAATGTTATCCCTTCAGAGAAGACTTCCCTGCCCACCTTATCTGAAATAGCTTCCCCCTCCCATCCTAATGCTATCTGTTTATCCTGTTTAATTTTTCTTCATAGCATTGATCGTTGACTAAAATTCTATAGTAGCTTGTGTGTTTATTCTTTGTCTCTCTTAGCAGATTCTAAGTTCCATGAACATAGGATCATTGCCTGTGCAGTGCCTAACCCAGAAGAAGTTTGCTAATGATTTGCTGAATGAATCAGGGAGTGAATCAGAACTGTTCAGCAGTAGAGTGGTGTAGCTCCTAAGACAGCAAATTCCTCTCACTAGAGCTGTTCAGAAAGTGGCTAAACACTGGTAGGACTTGGAACAGAATTCTCTGCTGCAGTTAATATGCTGTGCTGTGATTTTAAATCTATTAGTCTGTTGCCTCTAACAAATGGCAAATTCTTCGAAGACTGGAATGACATCGTATTCATCACTGTGTCCCTAGAAGCTAGCCCAGTGCCTGGGACTAAGTGAATCCTGATAACCGTTGTTAGGTTAAATGACATTAGGGAACCGTAAGCCTGGGACATTGTTGGAGATATTAAAAAAGGGGCAGGGTGGGAGATTTTAGAAGATCGTGGTTGACTGGGGCCCAGGCCATCCTTGCATTTTATGTCCTCGTGCTAGCCTAATGACCAGCTCACTAAACCACAGCTTGAAATTGCTGAAAGGGCCAACAGTCCACCTCCTAGAGAGCTGTTGAAAGCTGTTGCCGTTGGCAATATAGAGAAGAGGAGAGAGAGACTATTTCCATCAAATATTAAAAGCCCTTAACCAGGTGTTACTAATCTTTGCAGCCTTCCTGTTGCCTCCAGTGCCTCTACTCAGAAATCAATACTAAAAACCATAATAATAACAATATCATGTATTGGTACAAACGTTTCTAATTTGTACAGTGTTTGGGGTTCCTTTAAAGACATTTTTTTTTGATTCTCAAAACAACTCTGTGAGGTGACCAGAAATGATTTATCCTCATTTTTGCAGAGGAGGGAAAAGATACACAGATAAATCGAGTAACTTGCAGAATACAGCAATTGAGGTAGGACGGGCACTTGGTTGAGTGAGTAAATGAAGTAATTAATGCAATTTAACAAACAAAACAAGGCAACAGAAGCTGGAGCTTTTCTTTTCTCAGGCTTAGCACAAATTTGGGCTGGAGGATATGCTGAATGAAGGAATGTGGCATTTCCCGAGGTAGGCACTCAGAAAGTAGTACTTTTAAATGGCTGCTGTGGCTTCCTTTCCCTGATGGTCCCTGAGAAGACCCAGGAGCCGCCTCTGTGACAGAAGGCTGAGCTAGGCCTGGAAGGGCCCCTGGGGAGGAAACATGCCCAGAGAAAGGCAGTGGCTGTCCAAGGTCACAGTGCTGGAACAGAAGCTAAGGTTTCTAAATTCTACCCCCAAAACAGCCTCCCCACTCAGGTCTGGGACGAAGTGAGCACCTTCTCCCTTTTTGTGCCTCTAATACCATGTTCCCTGCTTTTCTACAAGGAAGTGGGGGCAGACATGCAAGTGGGAAATGCCATCCTCCTCCCTCAGCTGGGCGCCTCCACCTCCTCCTCACTCCGTCCACCTGCCACTCTCTGAACCCTGTCCAACAGGCCTGGGGCGTTCTGGAACAGAGTAAAACCCAAGGCCAGGTGGCGCCTCAGCAGAGACACCAGTGCTCCTGCCCCAGGACGCACCGCCCTGAGGCCCTCACAAAGCCCTCAAAATAACCTCTGCTTTGAATATGGCTGGGCTCTCTGTAACTGGCTCCCTCCGGAGGCCGCAGGGCCACAGCATCCACGGTCCCTACGCTGTCATCGCAGCAGTCAAACGTATTGTCTCAGAAGTTCACACTCTCGCAATCAGAGAATCCGAGGAATAGAGAATGTTCGTACAGAATTAGAAGATCATAAAACCTCAGACTCTACCAAATTTTAACAGCTTGAAATAGTGGGATCTAGAATTGGAGAAGCATAATCCAGTGCTCCCCTTTGTAAGTGAGCAAGCTGAGGCCTGGAGAGATGATTCTCCCAGGGGAGGGCTCACGCCCAGGGTGCATTGGTCCTGGGTCCGCCCCCACCCGCCACCCCCCTGCACCCGGAACTGGGGCCCTGCTCCCTGCTTCCACCTGGGCTCAGGACCCCCAGCACTCGCTGCCTCCTTGGGCCCCTCCCCCGGCTTGCTGCCATGACTTCCTGGCGCCCATGGCTTTCCTTGTGCAGCTTTAATGACTTTCATGGCTACTTCTCAAGCAAATGTAAGGATGCTTAATTCTCTCCCATCTTCAAATGAACAAACAAACCAACAAAATCCATCCACCTCTAGCTACCCTCTCTATTCCTCCCTCACTGTTAGGCTCCTGGAAAGTTTTGCCTCCGCTTGCCACCGCTACTCCCTTCCTGTGCTCCTCCCCACTGCAGTCTGACCTTGTCTCCACCGGTCCACAGAGCCTGCACGGGTCTCCGCGCCTCTAAACTCGGCCAGTGCTCATCAGCCTCCTAACCGATCACTCTGCAGGAGCTGGCCGGTTGACCATCCTTCCCTTCTGCACCAGGGCACAGAACCCCTGGCTTCTCCACCACTCTGGCTGCTCCTCTTCAGCCTGCATCCTGGCTTCCATTCCTATCACTCATCTCTTCCTCCTGTTTGTACTCTCCCTGAGGAAACGCAACCATGCTTCTGGTCTGGCTTCTTTGTTATCACCTCTGCAGTACCTCCCTGAAAATTCGCGTTTCCTTCTGACTTCTAGACTGGTGCAGCCAGATGACTGTACTTTCATGTTCTGATGAGGCTCTGGAGGGCAGGGCTCATAGGATCAGGCCCAGTGCCTGGCACACATAGGCATTCAGTGATATTTGAAAAACGGGAAAAGTAGAATGAGTTGCTGACTCATTATCATTTAGGAGTTGTTTGTATCAAACAAGATGTATACATCTCAGGGAAAGCCAGAGGGGTGACTCAGAGAGCCAAAAGTTCTTAGAGTCCTAGGAGATTTAAGACCATCTCTCTCCAAACCCCTCATCGTGCTGATAGGGAAACTAAGGTCCAGAAGGGTAAAGGTCACACTGCAAATTTAGGGTGGAGCACCTCCCCCACTCACATAGGAAAGGGCACCTTGGGGTATTCCCTCCCAGGATGATACTGCAGGAGTGAAAGACAGGCAGGTAGGATGGGCATGATGTATACACAGGGACCGGGACAAATATGAACTCAAATGTAAGTCTGGAAATTTCCAAGGCACGATGCCCTACGCAGATCTTACTCGATTGTTGTCTGATCCAACACCCCAGTGACGGGGATCCCATAAAACTGTTGCATAGTGGAGACTGCTGACTGTAAGGCCCTCCCTGAGTGCAGCGCGGGTGCCCGTGAGTCCGAGGGGAGCAGATAGCCATAGGACTTCAGCCAGTTCTGAAAGACATGGGAAAGAGAAGGACGCATTATAATGCAGAAGGCTCAAAAAAAAAAAAAAAAAAAAAAAGACGGCTCTCATCTACCTGGGTAGAGATTTGCCCTTGAAACTTGGGATCGTTTTTACCGAAGGGACCTATGGACTCATGCTCTGATTGCTTTCTCCTTCGTTCCCTCCTGCACACACTGGTAAACTAATCTCCAGAAAACACAGCTCTTGTTGGTTTCCTCCAAGTGTCCATGAGCTCTCTACTGGCTACAGAATAAAGATGAAATTTGCATTCAAGGCTGTGCGGTACCCTGCCTCTTTACTCCTTCATGCAGTGGTTTCTGCTGATGTGTGACTAGACAGGCAAGAGTGCAAGAATGCTTCTTCTCTGAAGCAGAGTGGCCTGTTAAAATGTGCCCTCTAGAAACTGTTGTGTCAAACGTCAGAGTTGGCTGAAGAATCATGTTTTAGAGTACTTAGTGACATGAGGTTATATACCGGCTTTATTGCTAATCTCCTCCAAAAGAGCAAGCCATCATAAATACACATAAGCAAAACAGTGCATTATTTAATTTAAATATAAATACATAAATGTATGCATAGAGAAAAGCATAGAAGCGCACACATAAAATATAATAGCACAGTTATGTAAAATAATTTCTTGTTTTTAGAAAATATTCACTGAAGTATTTTGGCTTATATAATGGATTCAGAAAAGAGAGACGGAGAGAAGGGGTGGGGGACAAATGCAGTAAAACATTAAGAATTGGAGAAACCAGGTGAAGGGTATTCAGGAATTCTTCATCCTATTCTGGAAAATCTCTGAAAGTCTGAAATGATGTCGAAAATAATTTTTTTTAATTAAAAAATTAACCAGGAGCATCCTCTACAGGAGCATGAGGGAGCATTTCTGTTTTCTAAGTTTTAGGCCTGGAGTCATCTAAAAAGGGGAGAAACTCTTGAAAAGGGCAAGAGGATTGGAAAGTAACTTGGATGAAGAAGCTCAAACAGACAACAACTCCAAAGGACAGCAAAGTAGAGATGTTAATTTCCCACTGACAGGCATGCGGGGATGGCAGCCTGAAGAAACCAGAGCACCGGGAAATATCTGTGTCATCAGGTGGAACATGAAGAAAACCCCCTGGGTCTCCAGAACCCACCAGCATTTACAGGAGCACCCCCACGTGCTGGTCTCTGAACCGATGGACTGCAGGCCACCCTC
Source organism: Spilogale gracilis (assembly GCA_004023965.1). Classification (NCBI taxonomy): domain Eukaryota; kingdom Metazoa; phylum Chordata; class Mammalia; order Carnivora; family Mephitidae; genus Spilogale; species Spilogale gracilis. The sequence continues at coordinate 106,374 of PITA01002454.1, forward strand.
AGAGAATCACCCTGCACACTGCGTGATTGGAGGAAGGAGGAAGAGCTTAAGAAACAGTATTATTCCTGTTGTGATTTTTGCTTCTTGTTTCTATACAGTCTTGGGGATGTGTCTATTATTATAAGTCAAAGCAAGCCATTGGGGGAGGGAAGCTGACCAGAAACTATAAATAAGTTATTTTTTTCATCTAAGGTGACTCTAACATCTTTATTGCTTGGTTATAAATGTATCTGACTGATGAAATACAGAACAGTGAAGTTACAGCAGCATGACAACCTTACCTCTTTTATACTGATACCTAGAATGTGCCTTTTACTCCAAATCACAGCACAAGATATCGGGACTTCTTGCGCTTTTCCAAACACTGATTCTCTTTCATGCTTTTCTACGTTTTCCCCCCTGGCCCTGGCATCCTCCTTATCTAGGCGAAAATATTTCATTATTTTAAGGTTCTGCTCATAAATTACCACCTCCAGAAGACTTCCCTCACTTCCCAAACTAAGTCAATTTCTTCCTCTTTTCTGCTCCCCTAATCCTCTTTTATAGATAATATAGATCTTATAGTATTGGGTTCTGATCGTTACTTGACCTGTCAGACTCTAAGTGTCTCAAGGGAAGGGTCTGTGTTCTGCTGTCTCCCTTCACCCAGTGCCCGGAAGTGCCTGACAGCCAGCGCTGCTCCTTGTATCTGCTCAGCAAACATAACTGGGCACTCGCTGCAGCCAGGCACCGTGCAAGGCTCTGGGGATACAAAGACACATAAGGAGCTCACCATGAAAAACACAGCCCTCAAAGTCAAGTGTGTACAGGGTTCTATGGTAGAACAAGAGAGAGGTGTCTTCTCTGCATAGGGGTGGAGAGAGAGAGAAAGGGGAACTCAGGGAAGGCTCCCAGGCAGAAAGGGATTAAAGCAGTGCTGAGGGATACAGCACAGGCAATTGCGGAAGGGGAGCACGGTGCATTCCAAGAAGGGTTTCAAATGATGAATCTGGGGGAGGGGAGCATGGTGACCAGAGGAGAGGGCTGGAAAGTAGGGACGTGGAGGGAGATGATATGTCATTATCTGTTCACAAGGTGGGCAAATTATAGAGAATCACTTGTGACTTTGACTGTGGCCCAGGATCAGCCAAAAAGCTCAGGTAATTCATCTAGAAATGGACATGACAGGGCAGCTAAGTTACCCACTGTTCATCCTGGTGCTCTAGCTGCTACCCCCAGGTTAAATCATGCCATCGAAACATTACATCTCTGCACAGCATCCTCTCTGCCAGAATGATAAGTTAGGTCCCCCTTTTTCATGGAAACCTCAGTGAAGAATTATTGGGTTGAATAAACAGGGCGTACGGTGAGAAAGAGGCACCCAGTTCTGAGATCGAATCCTGACTTCACTGCTTGCCAGTTGTCTGATGCAGGCAAACTGAACTTCAGTTTCCTAGTTTGTAAAATGTAAACCATAATTCCTCCTGCACAGGATGACTCTTAAGATAAAAATGAACAAGCGCCCTCGACACATAATCACTCAGAGGCGTTTGCGTTTGCTGGGGATGGCGTCTCTGTTGGCAAACTCAACCTGGAAAGCTTGGTCTCCGACTCCTTTGCCTTTTGGAATATAGTCATCCCACCCTCCCACATTCTCCCTGGACCAAGCACCAGTCCTGAGGGGTCCTGTGGAGGGCAGTAGGTGTCACGGTTAAGTGTGCTTGCTGTTAGGTGGCCGGTGGCCCTGACCATCTCTCCCATAGCACCCGGAGCGCTAGCTCGGTGGAGAACTGACCGCTGGCTTGCCTCGCATACTCTTCCTCCTCACTCAGCGTTCTTATGCCCAAACACAATCGCTTTCTATCAAGCTTTAGCTTGAGGAAAATGTTTTCCCTGCAGAAGATTATGTCTTCTGGATTTAGAAAGTGGACACTGGGTGACTCAGGGGTTTTTCCCTCTTGGCCTTTTCCCCAAGAATCTGTCAGCCAAACGTCTGGCTTAAATATGGAGCATGGGGAGACCTGGAAGTAACTTTCTTTTTTCATCTTTTCCACCACAAAGTTATGTTTCATCCTTAAAAGTCTTATTTACAAACCTTGTTTCAACCTGTAAGCCATCTCAAACCCTTCCAGAAAGAGGTGTGGTACAAATCTAAAATACATGGAATTCCTCCTTATCTGTGCAGTCTACTCTCTAGAAACCCAACTAAGATGAATTATGGCGTTTGGGAAATGGCTGAGGATCTTTGGAGATAGATACCACTGACACACCAGGCAATCAACTGAAGAGTTCTTTGAGCCGGCTGAGGAGTTCCTTGGAACTACCACAGGAAGTAAGAACCTTCTCCCCTCCTGCCCTCATTACTGTTTATGGTAAGAGATAAGGAACAGGGAACTCTGGGCATAAACCTATTTCAGCCCTGAACACTTAGGGGAATTGAAGGTAGCCCCTCCTCAGTAAAGGGCAACCTGGTTTACCCAGCTCCTTTTCTGGGCTACCCAAGCAAGGAGCCACTCAAGGCCGGACAGGATGTTCTATGAAGGTCCCAGAGTCTAGCTCAGCAGCCTCAGGAGCTAGGATGTAAGGATTCAGGTCCTAGGCCAATGTCGGGGTCAGGGCAAAACACTGGAATGGATCTGCTTTCTCTAAACACTGCTTCTGCTTCCCTCCCAGGTTCACTGGGAACAATCCTCAGAGCTCAGGGGCAGACCCCTAGGAAGGGAAATGAGAGGGGGAAGGGCTGATTAAAGGACAGCCCCAAACCAGGGAACAGGGCATTGAGACTAGACCTGTGTGTGTGTACGTGTATGTGTGTGTAAGAGGCTAAAAGGCTAGGGACCAGACAATCCCAGCTTCTGCTCCTTAACCCAGTCTCTGTCACTCACTTGCTTCTGCTACTGTGTGACCCAGGCAGTCCCTCTTGACCTCTCTGGGCAGAAGCCCCTGGTGTTGGTGCATGTCTTCTATGCTCCAGCCATACCAATACCAAAACAGTCCCTGCCTTGCATACTCCTCAGGCTATTCCTGCTGCCTACCAAGCCCAGTTCTGTTTCTGTGTGTTAGCAAACTCATCCCTTCAAGGTCTCGCTGAAATGTTAGCTCTTTTGGTAAATCTTCCTTAACTCTCCCTGCAGAACTAGTGGGCGCCCTCCTTACTCCTGCAGGGCTTTGCTTGTCTGCCACTCTAAAGGCAGGTGCCACAGCACATCTTATCTGTTGGTTGATATGTTTTCCCCACTAGACTGAGATCTTGAGGAGCAGAGAATGTTGTATTTATTTTTATATCTGTTGCAGCACTTAGAATAGTGCCTGACACAACAAATCATTACTAGATGAATGAATGAATGAATGAATGAACGAACGAACGAACGAACAAACAATTGGTCCAGGAGGCATTGCCTGGGTACCAAGGAAGGGATTTTGTCTTGGGAAGGCTTCCTGAGCAATACACAGGAAAACATCAAGCATAATTCTTGGTATCTCTTAGAGGTGGAGAAAAACATTTGCTGAAATTCAGTCTATTATGGTTTGACTTCCATGCTTGATGAGGCAATAGGCTCCATTGTCCTGTCTGAAAAGAAGATAAGTCCATGAAAGGAAAAAAAGCCCCATTCAGTTTTAAACACAATGACTTACCTTCCATCTTTTTTATACCTGGATCCATTAACCAATCATCAGCCATGTCAGAAGTCTGACCTTTATAGCTCAGTTCACCAACTCTAAGATGTCTGTCACCCTTTAAGTGATGAAAGAGGTGTAAACCCAGAAAAAAGTGAGAAAAATCTCAGAGTGCTGCGAGCAGGGACCAAAATAGCTAGGCTGAACCGAAGATGTAGAGATGGCAGACAGTACGTGTGATTGGTTTGCTGGCCAGAGGCGGGATTTCGGTTCCTGAGAAGCCAAAGCTGAGATACTCAGTAGTGGCAGGCAAAGGAGAGAACGGAAAATAACAAGGAGAAAAACGTGGCAAGAGAGTGGCAGACAGCAGAGGCGGTGGTGAGGTTAGAAGTGGCACTGGGGGCAGCGAGAAGCAGATCAGCTGGCGGTGCTGCTGTTCACTCTTGGAAAACAGAGAAAGTGGTGGAGGAAGAGAGAAAGATGGGTCTGCTACACCAGCGTGGCCTCCTGAGGGCATCCTGGAGTATGGCACCTGTTTGGGTGTGTGGCCAACCCCGACTGCACAGGTCTGGAGAAGGAGTAGGAGAATGGTTAGGATCAGATGTTTGAGCAGGATTGCAGTGGGCTTGAAGATATTATCAGAGAGGTCCGAGGGGAAGCCCACAAAGAAGGAACAGGCAAGAGGTGTCAAATATGGAAGCATGAGCTAGAATGAAAAAGCATGAAAGACCCCGATCAAAGAGTTTGAGTAGCTGAGGTCATAATCTAGGATGATGATATGAGTAACAGGAACAAGACATGACCTCAACACTCATAGAAGGTCCAGGTCCCATCCTGCAGCAGGACAGTGACTAAGGGAGAGTGGCTGGGAGAATGGAGGAACCACTCACACGAACCATGTCCTAGGAGGGAGGCATGAGCGATGTTTAAGCTGGAGAAGGGGGAGCTTCAGGGGACATGCCAGTCTTTATAAAGCCAACTGACTATGGTTGAAGAGGATTTATCTGGTTGACCCAGAGGGCAAACCTAAGACCATCACAGGAGATTATAGAGCATAGACCTTGACTCCTGACAGGAAACAACGTTGAAGCAGAGGTGTTCTAATTATAGCAACAATGACAACAGCTACTGTATTAGAATGCCAATTATATACCTGGCATTGTGCTAGGCACTTTTGAATGCAATGACCCCACAAGGTAGGAATCCCCCCCCCCACCACCGATTTGCAGATGAGGAAACAGGTTCAGAGCATCCAGAGTCACAAAGCTAGTAAGTGGCAGGATTCAAACGCAGGTATGTTTTAAACCAGTCATTCCGTATTGTCAGACAACTTGGACAGGCATCTCTTTCCCCTCCCAGGACATCTTAACACCTCATATTCCCAAAGAGTGATGTCGTATCTCTCCAGTGAGAGATCACATCCTAGTGAACTCCATACCCTTCTGCTGTGACCCCCGTGCAGGGCACCATCACATACCCAGTTATCCAACCAGAAGCCTCATATGACCCATGACTCCACTCTCTCCTTCACAGCCCACATCCATCTTTTACCAAAGAACTATTGGTTGTACTTCCTAAACATCAGACGTGCTTCTGTCCATTCATTCACTCACTCACTCATTCATTCATTCAGTAAATATTACTCAAGGTCCTACTACTATGTACCAAGGACAGTGTGCTAGGCTCTGGGATAGAACACCAAATAGAAACATTCTTGTTAATTTCTAGTTACAGGCTAGGTGAAAGAACCATGGGACAATCAGTGTATGAAAAATAAAGCAGGTTGAGGAGCTAAGAGGGATGGGACAACTGTTATATAAAGGATGGTCAGAGAAGGTGGCCCCATGGAAGTGACATCTGGGTGAGAGACACGGAGAGGAAACAGAAAGTGCCATTACCCCCGAGGCCTCAAGGGCTTTCCATCAAGAGATTTACAGGGAGAGGGAACCAGAGGTAGTAGTCCAAAGGTACAGTGTTTCACAGCGCTAGTGGATTCTAGAGATCTACTGTATAGCACAGTGCCTAGAATGAACAATACTGTGCTGTATACTTTAAAAATTCGCTAAGAGGAGAGGTCTTAGGTGTTCTTAGCACAAAACAATAATGATAAACAATGAGGGCAGGAGGAAACCCCTGGAAGGGAAGGATATATCCATGGCATAGACTGTAGTGATGGTTTCACAGGTGTTTATCTCCAAACTCATTAAGCTGCCTACATTGAATATGTACAGCTTTTGGGGTGTCAATTATACCTCAGTAAAGTGGTTTTAAAAAACAAAGAGCCTTTATGACTTGGCCCCTGAGTCCCTCTGCAGCCTCTGCAACCATTCCCTGCCGAGCACTCTGTGTTCTGGTTGGTCCAACTCTTCCAGACTCTTTCATACGTTGTTCCTTCTATCTAGATCATGCTCCTGTCCCTGGGGAGGCCTTACCTGACCCCTTCACTTATCACAATTCTTATCGCACAGCTTTTTCATCACATGCTGTTCACTGGTCTCCTCTTCTTGACTGCACAGTGTCCGAGGGCAGGGCCCGTGGTCTGTCTTCTCCACCACAGTACCCTGACGCCTACCACAAGGCCTGGCTTGGATACTTATTTATTGAATGAAAATGAGTGGACGTGTTCGGAGAGAGGGAGAATCATTGGGTCAGAACTTGCTGTAAAATAGGCTCTCTCAAACTCAGCACGACCGATAGTTTGGGCCAGATCATTCTTCATTGTAGGGTGGCTGTCCTGTGCTCTGTATGACATTTAGCAGAATTCCTTGTTTCTTCAACTAGAATACTAGTAGCACCACCCCCTCAGCTGTGACAAGGAAACAAAATCTCTCTAGACATTGCCGAAAGTCTCCCTGAGGGTGGGCAAAATTGCACCAGATTGAGAACCATTGCTATAAGAAGATTCCCACATACAGCTGCCTTGACTACCCATCAAGGATCCGGTCAACCCTATATTTTGCTTTAGGGAAAGCACAAGGTCGGTAGCCTCCCAGGTCAAGGCTCAGAGTAAGAACTGGTTTCCTCATTTGGGCAGGTGGGCAGGAGAGGCCTTGATGTGAGGTCTGCTGAGTGGTGAGGAGTAAGGCACTCGAGAGGATGTGTAAGGTCATGGTTAAGAACATGGGCTTTGGAGACAAACCACGCTCGGTTCAAATCCTAATTCTTCCATTTACGTGTTGCATGACCTTAGGCACAGTATTCAACCTCCCTTATGCTCACTTCCTCTGTCAGCATCGTGTCATTAGCATGTGCCACGTGGAGTGCTTGTGGAGAAGAAATAACATAATGCATGGTATTAAGTCCTCAGTGAAAGATAGCAATAATAATAACTATTATTTTTCTAAGAGGTGACAGGCAACTTAAACACCTCGCTGTACTAAGCCCCATCACCAAGGCTGCGTCTCAGTGCACAGTCCTCGTGTGTCATAGGCTGTCAGCATCTTAGGGTTTAGGGAGCTTGTTAAAAGTGCATATTCCCAATTCTGAATCTAGACCATACTAAACTGGAAACTGGGAATCTGCATTTTAAAATCATGAGCACCTCAGGTAATTCAGTTTCCTGCTAACACATAGAGCCACTGCAGTGAGGACCCAGGACTGTCGGGAGCGACGGCCTCGTGCCACAGAGGAATGGGCATGCTATGCGCACTCTCACCCCTAATGTACTGTGGCAGGAAGGATGTCACCCATTTAGAAAAGCTTCCTATTCAACTGAGCTCAATAGCCAGCCCTGCTCTCTGTGCCTCGGCTCTGCTATCATCTCCTGGACTAATCCTAACTTCAGGGTTCATCAGCACCCCAACATTGAGATTCCATTGTGTTGTTGTATAGTGGCATCATGAGTGGTTTAACATCATCCTTCCCCATCCATTGCTATGTTAGCTCAGTCCTCATATCTGGGTTTTTGCCTCAGTTTCCCTGTCTGGCACTTAGGTCCCAGGCTGAGATTGCTATGACCCTAATCTGTTTCTCAAGGTCTCAGATTCCCTGCCTGGTTCCTAGTCTTCTCCAGAGACTGAGTCCCTGTACTCTAGTCCCTGTACACCTGTGAGCTGGGTAGGGTTCTATCTGAAAAGACAGGTCGCTTGGGACCAAGATATCTCCACATGCCAAATAGTACCTAGCTTTGCTCTTCCCAGCTAAGTGTCTTTGGGCAAATGACCTTACTTCTTTAAGGTTCATTTTCTTCCTTTGTGAAACAGAGGATGATAAAAGAAGGCTGTGAGGAGGATCCAGTGAGATGATGCATGGTGGTGGGTGAAAAAGTGACCCTCCAAAGATGGCTGCAGCCTAGTCCCTGGACCCCATGACTATGTGAACTCACATGGCAAAGGAGCCTTTAGAGATGTTATGCAAGTGAGGATCTTCAGTTGAGGAGATTATCCTAAATCATCCAAGTGGGCTCGATGTAATCACAGGTTCCTTGTGAGAGCGAGGCAAAGAGGGTCGGAGTCGGAGAGGAGAGGTGATGACAGAAGCAAGCATCAGAGTGGCGCCATGCTGGAAGGGGCCACATGCCTAAAGGCCACAAGCCTCTAGAAGCTGGAAAAGGCCAGGTATGAATTCTCCCATGAGTCTCCAGAAGGAAGCCAGCCCTACAAAGACCTTGCTTTTAGTCCTGGTAAGTCCTGTTTCAGACTTCTGACCTCCAGAAGATAAGAAATCTGTGTTTTAAGCCACTAGGTGTGTGGTCATTTGTTTCAGCAGCAATAGGAAAGGAATACCTGCAGGCAAAGCATTGAGCAGATTCTGGCTGATAGTAAGCATTCTCACAATCTTTTTGTCTGTGTTCTTGCTCCTGCACTCTCTGGCAAGAGATGGACCACCATCTTTGGTGGCCCAAATCACAGTGTGGTGACACCTCAGCGATCAGCCCTACCATCATGCCAGTCCCCCAGCTCCTATCCCACCAGAGCCCTGCTTCCTCCTCCAGCCATACCACCGAGTTCTTAGCCTTGCCATTGAGCCCACCTCTGTTATAACTAAGTTTTTAAAATTTCAAACTTGAAGGCTTAACCATTCGGATATCTAGAAAAGGCACCAGTCAACATATTTTGAAGCCATCTGATTTAACACACTCATTTTGTGAGCAGCATAAAACACGAAGGGTGGAATGACTTATCTAAATTCACAGAGCAAGTTGAGAGAGGAAATGGAGCTGGCGTCCCTGCCTCCGAGGAGGGTTCTCTCTGTCATGCTACACCCTCCATGCCAGCTCTGGTTTGCCTCCAAGTACTTATTTTTCTTTTTCACTTACAGCCAGTCTAAAAAGGGCCCTCAGGGCCGCCCCCAGTGCCCAGCTCAGCTTCCTGACGAGCACCTCAATGGCACGGTGTTGCCTCTCGCTGCCACCAGCTCTCGAGTGGGTGGTAAGTGCGCCAGCGGGAACTCCCTGGCACTCTGCTCCGTGTCCTTGGCCCGTTCCCAGGAGGCCACCACAAGCCAGACAATCACCATCCCCAAGAAGATGGCACATTTGGGGTTTTGGGTCAGCACTGGGATGTCCAAGTTCTCCAGTTCCAGGGATGCCTCCTCCCAAGGCCAGGAGAGGGGCCGTGATCTTACTCACTCTCTGAGGAGGGAGGAGGCTTCATCTTCCTCTCCCTTTCCAGGGCCTTCCTGTCAATCTGCCACAGTTTTGTGTCCCCTGGGGTTTGACATACTGATGAGTCAAGAAAAGGGAAGAGGAACACAACACCATGGTCAGGCCTCAGTTGTTCAACTGTAACAGGCAGATGGCTGAAGTACCCCTAAGTAATTATATAAAGTGTGAAATATATAATTTTAACTTGATTGGATTGAGTGTGAAGCCCGTCTTCTGGTTCCTTGCTGCCAGTTTTAAATCCAGGCTCCTTAGCCTGGCACCCAACAAACTTCCCGGTCTGACCCAATGCACTTTTCTAGCCTTATCTTCTGTCATGTGCATCTTACCCACCCCCAGGACTCCTCCTGGAGCTACCTGCAACCTCCTTGCACTGATAGCCCTCGTCTCACCGTTTCCTTCCTCTGTGCCTCTTTCCTTCCCTCCCTCTCCACAGAATGCCTTTCCCACATGGCATCTCCATGATGAACTATTAAATAGCCTTCCAAATGCAACTTGAATGCTACGTCATTTGGGAGGGCTACCCAGGGGTGTAGCCCTCTGGGCTCCCAGCGGCATTCCATGCCCCCCTCACTCACTGCGTCTTTCACGTTACATTATACATAGTGTTTCATGGGTCTGTGGTCCCCACTGAGCACTGTAGCTCACGGCCTGCTGAGGGGACAGACACAGAAAGACAATGTTTCACTGAGTGGGACGAAGGAGAAGGTGTTGTGAATGTGTCTGACAGGAGGTCCAGGCTGTGATGTCAGGGATGGCCTCCCTGAGCATACGTCACCTCAGTGGATATGTGTGTCTGAGTAGAAGGGGACCAAGTGACGGCAGAAGAATGAGCAGCCCAGAAGGAAGCTGAATTCCTGAGTTGGGAAGGAGCCTGCATGTTAGCAGAAGAGAAAGAAGGCCAGCGTGGCCAGACTTGAGTAAGAAGTTGATATACACTGAAGGAAGCTGGAAAGCTGGGAAGGACTCAGTCATGCAGGCCCTTGCCTGCCTTGTGAGGCAACCCAGTGGGTGCCCGACACAAGGGGGTTGGCTCATAATACTATGGACTTTCATGTGTGTTTGAGATTTTCCCATAATAAGAATCAAAAAGAAGAAGTGGTAGTAGAGTAGTAATTCTAGTTAGTCTTCCTCCTCAAAGCCACTATAAGCAAGGTGAGTGTGAGAGTAGCATGATCAGATTTTTTTGTTTAAAAAATTTGTTTTGGGGCACCTGGGTGGCTCAGTTGGTTAAGCGACTGCCTTCAGCTCAGGTCATGATCCTGGAGACCCGGAATCGAGCCCCACATCGGGCTCCCTGCTCGGCATGAGGCCTGCTTCTCCCTCTCTCACTCCCCTTGCTTGTGTTCCCTCTCTGGCTGTATTTCTCTCTGTCAAATAAATAAATAAATAAAATCTTTAAAAAAATTTGTTTTATTATTAAATATTTCTAGCACTCAGTAAGGCATAAAAATAATCAAACAAACGTTGGGTGATCGCCAACCAGCTTTGTTAAATCTTAGCTTTGGCCACATTTGCTTCAGATATAACTGACCCCTGGATGGATTTATTTTTAAAAGGTCACTCTGGCTGCCCTTTGAGGGAGGATTAGTGTTAGGCAAGACAGGCAAAGCAGGTGGGAAATTTCTGAAGTCCTGATGAGATAGAATAGAAGTTCAGACTATGATGGAGGCAGTAGGGATGGAGAGCAGTAGATGCAAGGAAGATCCAATCAGGAGGAAGACCTGCTGGGGCTTGGCCATTGATTGCAGGGGAGGTGAGGAAGAGGGGGTGGATAAGCCCCATCTCTCTGGCCTAGACCTTTTGGGGCACAGTGTACCCAGGAGTGTTTGTGTGCTATAGAATTGAGTTTTAAAATTATTTTAGCCAACAAAAGTTGTTAATAACAATGCCCATTTTTCTCTACCTACTTTGTTACAGCAGCCGGTCTGCTCTTTGAGAAAATGTTGCCTTTTATATATAGGCTTTGCTGTTTTCCTGTATGTCATTAAACCCTAGTTCAAAGTTGCCTTTTAAAACAAATGCATGGAATAATGATGAAGGAAAACTAGCAAAGGACGTGAATGGAATCAATCCTGAGGTCCAGAGAAACCAAAGGATTTTTTCCAAAATCTTTCAGCTGGGGAGGGCTGGAGCTGGGATTCACAACTTCTATCCACACACTATTCCCGACAACCGGTAGGCAGATCTAAGTTATGCTAGGAAAAAGCTCAAGGCAGTCTGGGCGGGAGCCAACACCCTGCTGTCTCAGGAGCAGGCCCCAGTCCCTCCACCTCTCAACCGGGCACCTAGCAGGTCACTTCTCTGCTCAGAAACCTTTAATGACTCCCCTCAGCCTTTGGACAAAAGCCCGCTTCGCAATCTGCTCCCAGCCTCCCTCTCCAGTCTCTTCTCCTGCACTCTTACCGGAAAGGGCCAGTAACGTGATGCCTCATGCTCATCAAGTTAGCTGCCGTTTTCTAAACATGCCATGCACTTTCGCGGAGCCTTGGTTCCTGTTTTTCCTTCTGTCAGGACTGTCTCCTCACTGTTGTCTGTCCTTCTCTTTCCTCAACAGTTTGTCTTTAATACCAACCTTCTTCCTAAAACATTCTCTGAGAGCCTCATCTCCTCTCTGTGCTGTGCTCCCCAGCCCTCATTTATACCCCTAGCAGGAATTCATTTGGTCTTCAAAAAAAGGTACTGACTTCTGTGTATGAAGCATGATCAAGAGAAGTTGGTGGGGCCACAGACAGTAGAATCAGTTAAAAAATATTTAGAAGGTGCCAAGCCTTGTTCTAGATACTGAGGAGACATTGGTTACTGTCTGTTAAGAACTTGTTCCTCTCATTTTGAGTTCAAACTATACCGTATGATGAGGCTAGGCATGTTCCAAGACCAGTCTCTTTAGTACAATTATAATTCACTTTACTCTGAAACTACCTCTCTCAAGGACTGGAGTGGGACAACCCTGGAAGTGGAAAAGATTGGCTAAAAGACTATTGCAGTCATCTAGAACAAGCACGCAGACCAAGGACAGAAAATCCAGCTCCTAGTCCTAGCTTTATTGTTCATTAGCTATATGTGGGTCACTGGACAAGCTGTAGACAGGTCACATACTTTCTCAGAGTCTCTGTTCATCTATAAAATGATGACAGTATTTTCTCTGTCTCACTCCTGGTGTTGTTGCCAGGGTCAAGGGGGTCGGCACACACATAACAGCACCTGGAAAGTGCAAAGCACCTTTCAGATAAGAGGCTGTTAAAGTCATAGGAAAAAAACACAGCAATAAGAGAAATGAATGAAAATGCAGCAGACTAGATTCAGATTAAGTAAAAGGGAGAACTTCTTAAAAGTGGGAACTTTTATTTTTTTTCTCCAGGCAAGAATGTAGCTATACTGGGAGGCCTTACTCATACTGAAAGAAATTTTTGGTTTGGGAATCTGTGCTTCTTAATAGGCCTGCCTCACTGCTAGACTCATCAGGGATCTAACGTTTCTTGACTATAGGTACAAACCAAAGAATGTTCTCCATCCACCCAGAGCAGATCCCTCAAAACTGGTCTAGAGGGCAGGAGTCCATTATGCCTTCGGTCCAGATGTCACACTCCATTCCTTGTGTGACCCTGCTGATCAGCTTGTCTCTGCCTGTACTGACCTTCCTCAGAATCAAACTGGAAAGTAGCAAGGCCAAAACACTATTTGTGGGACATTCTGCTCAGCTAATAGTAAGAGAAAGGGATGCTTTAAATAAACCAAACACAGGAAGCCAATTAGGGAATCAGTGCCCCGACCCTCCATGTGCAAAATGCAAAAGAAAGACTTAAGAATGCAAAGGAGAAAACAGACTGAATGAGCTGGGTTGTTTTTTCTTTTCTTTTTTCATTTTGTCTTTTGGTAATGATAGATCAGAGATATAAAATCATAAGCCAAAGAGAGTGAAAATGCTTTCAACTAAAATGTCAGGAGACCAGGAAAAAGTTCGAGTCCTGAATCCTGTATCAGGTTTACAGTTCTTGGGCAACTCACAGCAATTCACGAAGTGTCTATTAGGTACTGCTATGTGCTTATTTGGTGATCTCTAAGATCATGGCCACCTCTTGGTGCCTCTCTACTGTATGTCACTACCACCAGATGGTGACCTACTAAGCAGGTTTTCAAGTGGTCGTGGGACCACTGCCAAAAGGAATAACATCTGTTTCCAATGAAAGGTCAGGCGGGCAATGAGTCCCATCCCTAAGAAGCGATTTAGAAGGGACCTTAAGACCCACCCATCCATGAGCATCCTTTTCAGATCCATGCAACTTTTTGGCACAGGGGATAAAGAGTAGAATCACTGAATACTTATTGAGTGATTAATGATGTGCACTGGGCATTATGTTAGATATAAAAACAGAAGATGCTTTTAGGTGCCGCCTAAGAACTGCCTAAATGATGTTTATGTATAAAAAATTAAATGGCAAACTGACTGGGCTGCTTCAAAGTTTTGCCCTGAAAAGAGAGGAATAAATAACTAGAGAAGTCAGGGAATTTCCTGAAGAAAGGGGGCTTGGGCTGAAACTGTAAGGAAAGGTCACAGATGGATGAGCAGAGGTACAGATGCAAATGGCATGTGATGTGCAGAGAAACGTGGGTAGTTTGTCTTAGGATAAAGGAGAGATAAGCTTGTTTGCAGTAAGACTGTATACTGATGAGCAGTGGGAAAGGCAGCCTTCTAGAGAGGAAGTAGTGTGTGTTCAGACTCCAGAGGATTTAAAAAACAGAAAGAGGAGTTAAATATTATCTGCTGGCTGAAAACTAACCATATTTCTGTAAGATTTCAGTCACATGAGCTGCTAGTATTTAATAAAGGGATAATTAGGTGCAAACTGTTGAGAGAGGCAGAGGAAATAATTCTTCTGTCTTTTAGAAACTTTTGGACACTATTAGACATTGAAAATGGAGTCATCATGGAATTAAGAGTTGTGGTTTTTATCAGGTCACTTGGAGATAGGAAACAATAGAAAAGAAAGGTCACTTCTCGGAATGAAATGAAATGAAGAGTTCAGGGGGCCCCAGGAGACCATGCTGGGACTTGTCTGATGTAAATTTTTTATAAGTGATCCAGAAGTAGAGCAAAGTGAACATTTCAAGAACTGCAGAGCCTCTCAAACCTTTTCCGGTAGGGAAATTCTCTGCCAAAGGAGACAGAGCTGAAGGAGGGTACTGAGTGGGATGCAAAATGGCAGGTAAACGTCAATGTGAGGAAACGTAAGGTAATGCACTCTGATAAAAATAATTCACGTACAGGGTGTTGGGTTCCAGGCTATCAGTTTTGACACAGGAAAGGGATCGGAGAACTACTGCAGATTGTTTTCTAAAGGGAGTGTCCTAATGTGTGGGTCAGGAAGGCTGACAAAGGGATATGTAGGAGTGGGAATGGAGCTGAAAACCAAAGAAGGAATCATCCGTCCTTTGTGCCAGACTACAGAGTCCCACATCTGGGACAGTGGTCAGGTTTATATCTGTTGAAAACTAGGGCCCAAGGATATCTAAAAAAAGGCGACTACAATGACCCAGAGGATGAATGTGGCTGTTCTATGTGTGGCTGGTCATAAGGGGGAAGCTCACACATGAAGAGACAAAGGCTAAGAGAGATGGAATAATCAAAACCTATAAAGCTGATAAGGACAAGTTACGTACAACCTTTCCTCTATATCCTGACATATTTAATCAAATAGCCTCCTCTTGATGCTTGAAATATCACAGGAATAAAAGGGTTTCAAAAGAGTTGAGATCATCTACCCTATCTCTTTATATTAGAGATGGTAGAATTCAAGCCTGGAGAGAGCAAGGAAACAGTCCAAAGTCAAGAAGCCACCAGGGGCCAAGATCAGATTAGAGCCTAGGCTGCCTAAATCCCAGACTAGATCTTCCTACTTCACCCTTCACACTCAGGAAGGCTAAGGGAATCTGACTTCTTATAAGGTATAAACCTATGAAAGGCATTACTTTGAGATGTTATAAAGCTGAAAACACAAACAGGCAAGGGAAAGTTTCCACTAAAAGTCAACCAGCAATGATAAGGTCTTTGAAAAACAAATACAACTGGGGCAAAAGATAATTTTTTGGGATCGTGTACCCCTTTGACCACCGGAAGAAATCAAGGAATTCTCTCCTAGAAAAATACATCTGCATGCACAGACACAATCTTGCACAAAATTTCAGACCTCCTGAGTCCCATGCCCAATTAAGAATCCCTGTTCTGGCACAATCTTCTAAACAGACTGCCCACTTCAACAAATGCACTCAATCTCACTGGATAACTGAGGCAATCACTCTAGATTTCCTCTGTAAAGAATGACTGTTCTAACTTATTACTTATCACATATTAGAACTGAAGACCTGCAGGTTGCAAGAGACCAGAAAAATTACCTAGTCCAACTGCCCCCCAACACCTCCTCCTCTGTGTTATAGAATAGTGTCATGGTTAAATACACGGTGACTACAGTCAGCTTGCGTAGGCTAGAATTCCAACTCCATCGCTCCATAGCTGTGTGACCTTGGGCAAGTTACTGAATCTCTCTGAGTTTGTATTCTCATCAGTAAAGGGGGATAATAATGACAACTATCTCATAAAGTAGTCATGAGGATGAGATGAGATTATTAATATAAATCATAGTACCAGGCCTGGCTCATCAGTAAACACTAGTTGGCATTATTGTTATTATTATGCATGTATCCATCCAAGCTCCCCCCATCCCAGAGCTTTTGCTTGCACTTGTCAGTGATGAGCATCTCACCGCCTCCTAAGCTGGTTGAGCAGCTCTGATGGTTACAAACTTCTTCTAATATTGAGCTGAAATTTGTCTTCTTGCAACCACCACCCCCACCCCTGTTGACCCTAATTCTGTCTTGTGGGGCCACTCAGAGCAAGTCTATCCTTCCTCCACGCGACAGCCCTTCAGATACGAAGACAGTGATCTAGTCCTTCCCCCGCCCTCCCGTTCCCCACCCCCATCCTCTCTTCTCCAGCTTGAACATCCTTGGTTTCTTCTCCCAGCCCACAACATACTGGCTGCGCTTACTATTTACTCCGAGGCGTTGTACGGTTTCCCTCACACATAGTCATGCAGGCCACACACCCCACCGCCACAACAATCTCGACCCTCCTGCTCCGCCCCCGCCAGCTGCCCCTGTCCGCGGTGCTGAAGCAGCTCCCAGCCCCGCGGCCCTCCCCAGCCACTGCCCGGGGCAACCCCCGACCCGGCCCCCAGGCGCGGACTTCCGCGCGCCACCCCCGCGCCCTAAGCTGCAGGCGCGGCCCGGCCTGGCCCAGACCTGGCCCCGGCGCCGCCCCCCGCCCTGCCCGGAGGCCCCGAGCCCGCGCCCCGGCCCCGCGCGCCAGCCCCACCTGCCCGGCGAAGGGCGCCTCCGCCTCGGCCGCCCGCGCCGCCGCCGCCGCCGCCGCCGCCGCCCGCGCGGCGCCCGGGAGGCAGCAGAGCGCGGGCAGCAGCAGCAGCAGCCGCCCGGGGACCCGCCAGCGGCTCCAGCGCGGGGCCCAGCCCGGCGGCGGCGGCCCCGACGCGGCGCGGCCGCCCCGGCTCCTCGGCATCCCCGCGGCGGGGCCCGGCCGCCCGGCTGCGATGGCGGCGGCGGCGGCGGCGGCGGCGGCTCCGGCCGGGTCCTCCCGCTGCAGCCGCTGCGGAGCCGCCGAGTCACGGCGCCGCGGACACGCGCCCGGCCCGCCTGTCTTCGCCGCCGCCGCCGCCTCGGCCGCCAGCGCGCCCCCGCCTCCGCGCGCCCCGCCCCGGCGGGGGGCGGCCAGGGGCACCGGGGCAGCACCCGCGCGGGACCACGGAGGCGGCGGCTCCGGGCCAGCCCTGGGACACTGGCCGGGGAGCGGTGCCAGGGAGGGGTCTCAGCGGCCCAAAGCACAGCTCCGGAGGGAGGGTCCGAAGGGATAGAACTGCAGGCCGGGGTCTGGGGGCAACCCTGAGGGAGGGGAAGAGGCTAAATAAATAGTTGCAGAGGTAGAACCGCGCAGTAGCTCTGGGGGTGATATAGCCAAAAGATTAGCCTTGAGGGACGGAGACTGAGGGGGTGGCCCTGGAGGAGGGGGTCTGGGAGAGAGCACTGGGGGAGGCGCCTGAGGAGACGCCCTGGGGTAACGGCGGGGTGGGGCCGGTGGCCCTGGAGGAGAAGGTCTGAGAGGGTGGCCTTGGAGAAAGGAAGGCAGGGAGAGTGGGAAACTGAGGAACAGATTTGAGGAGTGTTTGGGGGGGAGCAGCCCTGGGAGACATTAGGTGAAATTAAGGTGAAGCTCATTCTGTCACCGCCCCCCTTAGCTGGAGAGAGATCAACCAGTTGGGAAGATCATCTTTCATCCAAAACAACCCATATGTATTGAACACTTTCTATATATATGTAGGGCTCTGGGCTACTTGAGGTTTAAAAAGAAAGAAAAGGAGGCTGATTCCCTGAAGTGTAGAGGTTTACAGCTTGGTGCAAAAACAGAAGTGCAAAGAGACACAGGGCAACAAACACCAAGTGTCAAAAAGGATCCAGGCAGGTGCTCCAGGGGTCAGGACAGACTTGATGGGAGACAGGTAAAGTCAGGACAGGTGTTATGGGGGGGGGGGGCTCTAGCTAGGCCTTGAGGAAAGGCTGGATTTAAATAAGGGAAGGGGAATGGGGAAAGCATGTCAGGTAGGAAGATGAGGTGCACAGGATGTGGCTCCGGCCATAGATCATTTCTCTGGAGCACAAGGATCCTATAGGAAAGTGCTGGGGAAGTGAAGGAAGCAGAAGACTGTGAATTCCAGGATAATGAATCTGGGAAGGGAAAGGGGGGTGGTAGTGGTTGAAGGTTCTTTTAAGCAGGATGGTGCTTGGAAAATGGTGTTTTATAGTTACCTGGTCATTTGGAGGTGGGGAAAGGGAGCAAGCTTAGGAGTCAGACCTATGTTCATATATTGGCTGTATTCCATTTTTACAAAATGTTGGTTTTAATGTTAAGGTATCTCTAAAGATGATGTGATTGGCACTTAAGAAGTGTTCCATATTAGTTCCCCTTCCAGTGTACAGAATAATGACCAGAGGAAGCAGAGAAATTAGTTGGAGATGACTACAGTAGTTTAGATATAAAGAAATAATGATGACAGTAATAAAGAACACTTATTAAATGCCTAGTATGTATCAAACATTGGGATAAGCCCTTTACCGTCCTCATAAATAATCCTCATAAATAAACCCTATGAAACAGATCCTATTATCACCCCCAATTTAGAATAAGGAAGTGGAGGCTCTGAATAAGTTTGCCAAATTTGCATGATTCATCAGTGGCAGAGTGGGAAGCAATCTGACCTCAGAACACATTCTTTCTAGGATAGGGTT
This sequence comes from Spilogale gracilis, assembly GCA_004023965.1. NCBI lineage: Eukaryota > Metazoa > Chordata > Mammalia > Carnivora > Mephitidae > Spilogale > Spilogale gracilis. The sequence goes on from PITA01002454.1 coordinate 124,927, forward strand.
GGGGGAGGAGATTTAAGAGACATTGGGGAAAAAGAAGGAAAGGCGTTTGGAAGGATGACAAGTCCAGGAAGATGGACTGAAGTGTTTTCACAGAAATGGAGGTATCAGAAGTAGGAAGATGACAAAGAGTTTTAGGCTTGCCCAGGCCGCAGCAGCCATAAGATCCCTGAAATGGGATTAGGAATGAGTTCAGAAGAGGGTGGAGAATGGACATTTTAGAACTCAAGGTCGATATGATAGCTGAAACTGAAAGATTGGAGTAGGACGCATTATGCCGGTACCAGAGCTAGCTGTTGAATGACCAGCAGGAATGCAGGCCCTGTATTGAGACATACATATTCAATCTAAAGAGTGCTCAAAAGAGTGAGCAATCAGGGTCATGAAGTATATGGGAAAGGGGAGGAGCATTTCAAGGAGATGAAGAGCACTTGGCAGGATCAGGGAGGACAGAGACTGAAGACTCTATACACACCATTGAATTTCCTGCTCACAGCCTAGCAGAAGATAGGGACAGAGCTAGTCACAGGTTTCACGCTAAGTTATGACAGAGATAGAAAGGAAGTGTTATGGAAACATTGAGGAAAGAGCAACAAATCACCCAATTTTGGAAGTTTGGGAGAGGGTGCATTCCAGGAGGAAATAATACATTCAGACCAGATGTCAAAGATGGTAGACTTGGGTGGCAGTAGGTAATTAATGATAAAGAAGGAAGAGATTGGTATAAGCAAATGGATGCTTATAGAATATAACCCTAAGGCAGGTCCCTAGTAGAGAAGGTCTAGAGCCCATTGTGAAGCCAGACCAAAAGGAGGTTTAGAGGCTTCAGAGTAATACTGTAAGATGAACTCACCAGGGCACAGACTTCTCTTTTCCCTTTTTTCATGGAAAAGGCCTGGGACTTAGAGTCAGATACCTGGATTCAGTATTGGCTGCCCACCCTTGGGCAAGTCATTTCATCTCTTTGAGCCTCAGTTTCCTCAATTGTAAAGTAAAACTAATGACCCTGCCCTCTCTGTTTCATTAGATGGACCACTGAGCATATGTCAGGAGAAACTTAGATGTTGATAATCTTATCAGGACACATTATGCCGGTACTAGAGTTGGCTGTAGGGTAACTAGATCCCTTCTCCCTTCACCTCGTCTCTTATTTCTTTATTCAACAAATATTTATTGAGTATGTTTTGTGTGTTAGGTGGGCTGGGATATAAAGATCAGGTTACAGTTGCCTCCTTTAGAAAGATAGTCAACTGGGAAGATAGACACATATAGACAGCAAGAAGACAGCATAACGTGTACTGTAAAAGAAAATTTTTATGAAAGTAGAGAGGAGGGAACAACTAACTGTCTACAGATGGCTGGAGGTGAGATGGGCCTTGAATGACCAGCAGGAATTTGCTATGTAGAGTGCAAAAACAACCGTCTATCCAGAGACACAGAAAAATACAAATGCCACGCTAAGGAGTTTGGATTCTATATTCAAAGCCAGCAATTCTCAGAGTGTGACTGAGACCCTATTAGGGGGTCTGTGACATCATATCTATTTTCCTAACAATACTAAACATTGTTTGTCTTTTTAACTCTCGTTCCCTCCTGAGTGGACCGTGTGGTTTTTCTGAGGTTTCACAACAGATTGCAGAAGTAGGCATGAGAATGCAACTGTCTTTTATTGAGTCAGACGGTGAACATATTGTCAAAAATGTAAGGCAGGGGTGCCTGGATGGCTCAGTCCATTAAGCTTCCAGCTTCTGATTTCAGCTCAGTTCATGATCTTGGGGTCCTGGGATCAAGCCTCACATGATGCTTGGTACAGAGCCTGCTTGTCTCTCTCCCTCTGCTCCTTCCTCCACTTGCTTTCTCTTTTAAAAAAAAACAGTAAAGCGGGGCTTCTGGGTGGCTTAGTTGGTTGAGTGACTGCCTTTGGCTCAGGTCATGATCCCGGAGACCCGGGATTGAGTCCCGCATCGGGCTCCCTGCTCAGCGGGAAGCCTGCTTCTCCCTCTCTCACTCCCCCTGTTCGTGTTCCCTCTCTGGCTGTGTTTCTCTCTGTCAAATAAATAAAACCTTTTTTTTAAAAAAAGTAAAGCAATACCACTCTTCTCACTATTTTTATTTGTTTTGGAAATCATAGCTATTTATCATAAAAGTGTTATTTATGTTCATGTTAACCTGTTTATTATTGTTCTTTAACCAAATTAATATATAAATATTTAAATTTTCTCAGCTTTGATTTCTAGTGGTAATGATTAATCAATATAATTCACATAAACACAAGCTCTTTGGAGTCCTCAATAATTTTCAGGAGTATAAAAGAGATCCTGAAATTAAAAAGTTTGAGAATCCTATTCTGAGCAGCTAGACCTTACCAAAGGGTTTTAAATAAAGGAGTGACATGATAGCATTTCAGCAAATTGTTCAACAAATATTTATTAAACATCTTAATGTGCCCAGCACGACTTGAGGTGCTAGGATAGGGCAGTAAATAAATCAAATCAAACTTCCTGCTTTCACAGAACATACATTACACTGGTGTGTCAGACAACAATCAAAATAGTCAATATATACCGTATATTAGACAATAATAGCTGTTGAGAAAAGCAGGGAACTAGGACATAAAAGCTAAAAGGTATGTGCGTGCGTGCCTGTGTGCATGGTCTCAGTAAGAAAGTGAGTTTTCAGTAAAGGCCTGAAGGAATAAGGGAGTGGACTCTGAAGGTATCTGGGAAAAATGAAGTCAGGCAGAGGGCAGAGCAAGGGAAATTTTTCTGAAGCAAGAGCATGCCTGGCAGGTTTGAGGAACAACATGGAGACCAGTGTGGTTGGAGTGGAGTGGAAGAAGGGTGAGAGTATTAGGAGATGAAGGTTCTGAAGGGGAAGTACATTTCTTGAGATAAAAAAGCCAATGGAAGATTTTGAGAATAGGAGAGATATCTTGAGACTTAGCGTTAACAGAATCACTTCGATTGCTGCACTCAGAGCAGGTTGAAAGACCATAAGCAGAAAAAGCCAGCTGGGCGGCCATTCCAAGACTCCTGATGCAGGATGATGGTGGCTTGGACCAGAATCTAAGCAGGGATGGGAGATGTAGTTGGGTTCTTGATAGCGTTTGAAAGTAGAGTTAACAGAACGTGGCAATGGCTGGATGTGAGGTATGAGGGAAAGAGAAGAGTCAAATGACAGCAAACATTTGAGTAAAAAGTAAAGAGTAGAGTTGCTACTCTCTGTCACAAAGAAGACTGTGGGGGAGACTGGTTGGAAAAGAACTATCAAGAGCTTGGTTTCGGACATATTAAGCGGGAGATGTCTTTTAAACTCCGAAGCAGATGTGGCAAGTAGGTGGCTTCATAGGTGGGTCTGACTTCAGGAAAGAGGTCTAGACGGAATATGAATTGGGGGTTTCTCAGAACAAAGACAGTATTTAACAGCCAGAGGATGGGGGCACCTGGGTGGCTCAGTCAGTTAAGCATCTGCCTTCGTCTCAGGTCATGATTACAGAATCCTAGGATCAAGACCTGCGTCAGGCTCCATCCTCGGCAGGGAGCCTTCTCTCTCTCCCTTTGCCTCCCTCCCGGCTTGTGTTCTCTTACTCACTGTCTCTCTCTCTCTCTCCCTCAAATAAATAAATGAAGTCTTAAAAAATAAAAATAAAAAAGAAAGGCCGAGGGATCAGAAGCAATTACTCAGGAAATGAATGTTGGTGGAAGAGTTCTGATGACTCCATCCTGGGGGTAAATTTAATATGCCCAGGCTGGGAAAATGAAGAGGGATCAAAAAGACACTGAGAAGGAAGAAGCAAAAGAAGAAAACAAGAATTGTGAAAAATCCTAGAGACCAAGTGAAGAAAGTGTTTTAAGGAAAAGAGAGTAATCAATTATACTAAACGCTGCTTACAGATTGTCATACGAAGATTAAGAAATTATAATTGGATTGACCAATGTGGAGTTATTGGTGATCCTGAGATGAGCAGTTTTGGTGGCTTGTAGGGGCCAAACGTCTGATTGGAATAAGTTCAAGAGGGCATAGTAAAGGAATTGAAAATTTTGAGTACACACACCCTTTCGAAGGAATTTTGCTCCAAAGGGAAGGAGAATATGTGGCAGCTGGAGGAGGAAGTAGAGTCAAAAGAGGGTTGTTTTGTTTGTTTTCCTGATGGGAGGAATAATGTTTGTAAGCTGTCCTAGAACAGCCACGTAGTGAGGGGGAAACTGCTGCTGCAGGAGAGATGGAGGGGGGTGGCAGAAGAAGCGTCCACGCATATGTAAGTGTACACATGGAGAGGAGGACTGGGAGTGAGAATTCATCCACAGGAAGAGGGAAGAAAAGTGCCTTTAGGAGCATAAATTTGATATCAGTGCAGACAAGAGATTAGAGGGGAACTTGTATTTGTTGGTTACTTACTTTTTGTCCAGCTGGAGGGGGATGCTTTCCTCACAACTATCTTCACGTATGAGGGAGGTGATTATAAGGCTGTTGCAATGAAAGTTCCTGGAGCCCCAAGACGCTGTGCTGTTTATACTCCCATGGGATTCTGTTTCTAGATGCTGTTGCTGATATCAGAATGCCTTCTATTCAATGACAAAGATTCTTTGCTTGGCCACACTGTAGTCAGGCTTCTAAACTTTCTCCTAGGCTTATCTATGTGCACTTCCTTGTGAAAATCGAGTCTTAGCAAGAACTTAGTTACCGCAATTTATCCAGAACCCTTCCCCCTTTAATATCTGATCACCTTGCTATCTCATCAGGTCCCTCAACCTCCACTGTCTCCCCTACGATGTCTGATCACCCTGGCCTGTCTTCAGCAAGAATCCCATTAAGTCTGCTTAGCCAGGATCCCCCTTATTCCTGATGTTTCTTCTTAGTAATTTTCTATCACTTGACCCTTGCCCTGTTTCTTGACTATAAATTCCCCCCTTTGCTCATGCTGTATTCATAATTGAGCCTAATTTCTCTCCCCTACTGCAAAATTCCATTGCAGTAGACCCTATACCTATGGTGATATTCCCCCTCCCATGAATAAAGTCTTCCCTAAGTGTCACTGAATTTTTTTTTCTTTAACACTGGGTAGGAAGAAACTAATCTGCTAGATGAATCATAGGGTAGAGATCCTTGTTTCTCATAAGGTCAAGAAACAGTTGAGCAGCCCTTGGTGCTGGAGTGCCTGAGGCCTGAAGTCAGACAAGTTTACTCAAAAGATAAAGACAGAAAGAAAGGGGCGCCTGGGTGGCTCAGTCGCTAAGCGTCTGCCTTCGGCTCAGGTCATGATCCTGGAGTCCCTGGATCGAGTCCCGCATCGGGCTCTCTGCTCTGTGGGAAGCCTGCTTCTCCCTCTCTCACTCCCCCTGCTTGTGTTCCCTCTCTAGCTGTGTTTCTCTCTGACAAATAAATAAAGTTAAAAAAAAAAAGACAAAGAAAGTACAGGAATAGAAAAAAGTGAAATTCTCATTTGGGATCTGAAAGGGGATACAGACAGGAGGCTGGAGAGGACCATGAGCTCAGGGAGTCTCCTTGACTTCTCTCCTTCTTCTGAATTCCCACCATGGCAGCTAACACACAATGAGGGCTTATTACGGGCAACACGATTTACATCACTTAATCTTCACGTGTGTCCTATAATGTGGAGTCTAAGAAAAAGGTGAGAAGAAAAGTGATTTACCCAATGACACATGCAGAAAACAGCCAAACCAGCTAAACCCCAAATGTTTGACACAAAAGCGTATGTCCTTAACTCCTTGTACATTTGCACATTCATTAATTTCCTCAATTCTATAATTGATTTTTATCATTGATTTTCTATAATTGATTTTTAACATTACTAAGCAGCCAGCCATTCGAGAAGCTATGGGGTGAGTGAGACAGCATTCAGGTAAAAGGGAAGACTTGAGCACATATAAGATGTGACAAATATCACAGCACATTACAATTACCATAGGAAATGAAAAAAAAAAAAGCCAGGTGCAGAATACAGGGTGCAGGATGCTATTTGTGTTATAATGGGAACGTGTGTAGGTGCCCACGGCCCTTCCCTGTGAAAGTGTGAAATACGGAAGGATCCCCAGGGCACTAAGAACAGTAACTGCTTTCCTGGAGGGGAACTGTGTGGGTGGGGGACAGGATGACAGGGAGATTCGTCACTGTCTACATTTTTGTGTCCTTTGACTTTTTAACTATGTGGATGGATTATCTATTTGAAAAATAAACAAATATTAGTTGAACTTTTAAAAAGTATAGGGCACCTGGTTGGCTCAGTGGGTTAAAGCCTCTGCCTTTGGCTCAGGTCATGATCTCAGGGTCCTGGGATAGAGGCCCGCATCGGGCTCTCTGCTCAGCAGGGAGCCAGCTTCCTCCTCTCTCTCTGCCTGCCTCTCTGCCTACTTGTGATCTCTCTCTGTCAAATAAATAAATAAAATCTTTAAAAAAAGAATTAAGTGTAATAGTCTCTAAAAGAGGGCATATGTTGGGGCACCTGGGTGGCTCAGTTGGTTAAGCGACTGCCTTCAGCTCAGGTCATGATCCCGGAGACCCGGGATCGAGTCCCACATCGGGCTCCCTGCTCCACGGGAAGCCTGCTTCTCCCTCTCTCATTCCCCTTGCTTGTGTTCCCTCTCTGGCTGTATTTCTCTCTGTCAAATAAATCAATAAAATAAAATCTTAAAAAAAAAAAAAGAGGGCATATATTGTAATATGAAGGTAGAAATAAAGTGGTTCACTTAGGTGGGCAGTCTCAAAACTTCAGGCCTTAATCTGTATGGCAAAATTTTTAAAAGTTTTTTTATATTTTTAAATTATATATATATAAAACAACAGAATAGGTAATATATTCACTATTAATTTTCTTAACATAAGACTACTCTTAGAAACCAATAAGAAGCCTATAACCCAGTATGAGAATGGCAAAATGTGTTTCATCTTAACAGAATATAAATGGAGTTATAATCTATTTTTTTAAGTGACCAACCTCATTTGTAATTAAAGAAAGGCAAATTAGAACAATGAGTTCTTGCCTTCTCACCGACAAGACTGCAAATATCAAAAAGCTCGATGTTACACAGTGTTAATGAGGGTATAATAAAAGTACTGTTGGAAGGGATATAAATTGGTATGTTTTCTTTGGAGCGCAAATTAGCAATGCCTGTTAACCTTGGAAATGAGCATACCTTTGGCCCATCAATTCTAATTTTGAGAATTGATCCTAGAGACAAAGACAAATGTACAGAATTATTCATTGCAGCAGTCTTTGTGATTCCAAAAGGTCACAATCAACCTAAATATTTTCCAACTAGAGAAACTGCTGTGCCTGAACAGAGGGACGCAAAGTGGTGTTGAAAAGAATAATGTGGGTCTGTAGTGCTATTGTGACAAGATGATCTTAATTTAGCCCCTCATTATCTCTTACTTGGAGGACTGGAATAGCTTCTCGGCAGGTCTCCCTCCTTCCGCCTTGCCCCCATACAGGACCTGCTCCATAACTGGTGAGGCCCAGTGCCGAATGAAAATGCAGGGCCCTTGGTTTAAAAAATACGAAGAATTCCAAGAGAGGGACAGCAGAATATTGGAACAAGGAAGGGGAGGCCCTTCTAAGAGTGAGTCCCTGGGTGACTGCAGAGGTCGCTCACCCCTTCCAGGTGGGCTGCAAACGTGGCATGCTGCTCTTTCTGCCTGAACCCCCTTCCCACTACCCTCTCTTTTTCTATCTGATGCACTGCATGCCTGTCAAGAAATCACTCAAATGTCACCTGCTCCAGGAAGTTTTTCTTTTTTTTTTTTTCCCCCCAGGAAGTTTTTCTTGACCCCTCTTACCCAAGATGCTCTTTCTCCAGAGCTCCCCCAGCTCTTGTACTGAGCCTTATTCACTCTTCCTTACAGTGAGTTACAACCATGTGTTTAAAAGTCTCTCTCCCTGAGCTTCTCCAGGGCTTGGCCTGTGGCTTATGATTTTTTGGTAACCCTAGCACCTCACTCATTGCTAGCACATGGGATTTGGGAGAATGAATGAGTTGCAGTACCCACTGCGGCATCCACTATCTTTTAGGTTTGGGTGGGTGTGCTAAACAATCAGATTGCTTCCTGGTTACACCTCTCCCTCCTATACCTAAATCTGGCTGGACTCTAATCTCACCCAGGACAGCAGGCTCTGATGACTGGCTCTGGCTTCGAGAGTCATGATATAGTTTGTTTGTTTGTTTTCTTTTTAAGATTTTATTTATATGAAGGAGAGACCACATGCACGAGTGAGGGGAAGGGCAGGGGGAGAAGCAGACTCTCTGCTGAGCAGGGAGCCTGATGCAAGACTCCATGCTAGGACTCCAGGATTGTGACCTGAGCCGAGGCAGATGCTTAACCGACAGAGCCACCCAGGCGTCCCCTTGAAATAGTTTAAAGATGGTCCCCTGGAATGGTGGGAGATGCTTTAGCCTGAAGGCCCCTTGGAGGATCCCCCCAGACTGCCCACACCTATCTCTGAATCTCCTTATACAAGTTCAGGCTTTTAAAATGGGTGTCTGTAAACAAGCATACAAAAATACATCAAATCAAATCAGGATCTGATTTTGTCAGGGCCAGCCAGCTCCATCAGTCAGTTCCAGGTTCCAAGAACCTGATAGAAGTTTTAGGTTGTCCCTAATCCTTTGCAAATCTGGCCTTCAAATGGAGGTATACAATATCCCTATGATACAAGAGGTAGTCATGCACTGGTATTTTTAAGGGAATTAATTTCCATATCCTCAACTTCCATATGTACTCTGCCTGAGAAAGTTCCTGGGGATGAGACTTCAAGTGGTTTTTCCTTTCTTTTTCTTTTCTTTTTCCTCTCCTCTCCTCTCTTTCCTCCTTCCTTAGAAAGAGAGTCAGTGAGCATTGGTGGGGGGGAGCAGAAGAGGGAGAGGGATAAGCAGACTCCTCGTTGAGCAGGGAGCCTGATATGGGGCTTGATCCCAGGACCCTGGGACCATGACCTGAGCTGAAGGCAGACACTTAACTGACTGAGCCACCCTAGCACTCCTAGCTCTTACATTTAGATCTTTGATCCATTTTGCTAGTCTTCATAAGAAAGGTATAAACCTGGCCCACCCTGAATCCCTGAATCTTACTGGGATATATTACCTGGAGGCAAAAAAAAAAAAAAAAAAATCCTGGAGGTGACAAAGGGACTTTTAAAAATATAAGTTTCAGGGATACCTGGGTAGCTCAGTCGGTTAAGTGTCTGCCTCCAGCTCAGGTGATGATCTCACTGTTCTGGGATGGAGTCCTGCATCGAGCTCCTTGCTCAGCCAGGAGCCTGCTTCTCCCTCTGCCTGCCACTCTCTCCGCTTGTGCTCTCTCTCTGACAAATAAATAAAATTTTTAAAAAGTTAAAAAAAATCAGTTTCAAGGAAACATCTTTTAATTATAGGGTGACATCATTTCTCAGAATTATTTTGGGTGGTACATGAGAAAGAGTATGAGGACTTGTACAAGGCAACACACTCCAAAACTCCGGAGGATTTTCTAGGAAGTTCTGGCCTGGTCCTCTCCGACTCCAGGCTTCTGAAACTGAACCTCAATTCCACCAGGCCAGCCAGGTAAATACCTTCTACTTGATTTGTTCATAATTTCCACCACAGTTGACAGTCTTCCTCTTGAAACACACTCTCCCGTTGGCTTTGGCATTATCACTTTCCTGACCTTCCTCCTTGCCTCTCTGACTCCTCATTCCAAGCTTCCTGGTCTAATTCCATCTCCTCCAACCACACTTTTAAACCCAGCATTTTCTCAATGCCACGATAAGCCCTCTTACCTTTCCGTTCTTTTCTTACTAAGGGATTTCACCCATTACCACAATTTCAAATACCACTTGTTTGTTTTACATCTACACCTGAATGTCTTACAGGAATTCCAAACTGAAAAAGGCCGGATCTAAGCTCATGATCTTCTTTCTCCAAGCCAGTGAATAATCCAATCCTATGGATTGCACTTCATGCTAGATTTTCCTGATCTTCCAGACTAAACTACACACGCCTCGTCAACACCCCCTACAGTACCTTGCATTTCCTAGTGCTTATCGAAGTTGTAATTACATGATTATTCGTGTAATTCTGTCTCTCCCTCTACATCAGAAGCTCCGTATGCACAATGACCATGTCTGTCTTTTTTCCCCTGGCACATGGTAAGATCTCAATAAATATTTATTAATTTAACAAATGTAAACTCTCAGATTGGGAAACTGTGCGTTCAATGTCCTTGCAATTTCGTACCTAACGCTGTGTGCACAGTAGGGGGCAGCAGAGTGTAGACAATGGAGAGAGTCCAGGCCGACTTAGGAAAAAAAGTAACTATATACCCTACTTAAGCTCTCTGAGACTTTATTTCCTTCTCGGAAATCAGAGTTAATTCTCCTTCTCTAGAATCAAAAGGAATAAGTAGATATAAAAGAGTTTTAGTGCTGTTCAAACGGAAGGGAGTGTTGCTAGATGCAGTTATGATAAATATGTATTGAATAAGTGGAAGCAAAGGCAGAGGATCTTATTCACACTGCAGAACTCTTGTGAGCAGAGACTTGACAGGTTCAGAAGGGAGAAAATGAAAGCTCAAGAAGACCCTGGGTGAAGTCCAGAGCCAGCTGGAGGCAAAGCTGTGAAGTCAGCACAGTGTGTTCTTGGCGGGCTCTCAGCTCTGCTCCCTCCTTGCTGTCCTCCGTGGCCAGCCCCAGCCTCTCCCGCCCTGTGGCTGCATTTGCTGCAGGCCTTTCTTTCCCTTTCCTCCTCTCAGACCACAGCTGTCCTGTGTCCTGGCCCCTAGGAGGCCTGCTCACTGCCATTCACCGTGACAGCTAGTTAGCACAGCGAATAGATCCCTGCTAAAGTGCTAATGGCAGGTAGAATGTTATTTTACTACTCCCAATAAAAGGAGGTGGACCTTCCCAACACAGAAACAATAACCTCCAAAATAATAAATTGCTGATGGTACAGTTTCAGTTTCTATGGAAGGAGAGGAAATGAAAAATTATGAAAAGGCATTATGGCAGTCCTAATCTCCGGCCCAAGAAAAATTATTATAGGGCCCCTGGATGGCTCAGTCGGTTAAGCGTCTGCCTTCAGCTCAAGTCCTGATCCCAGGGTCCTGGGATTGAACCAGGCATGGCGCTACCTGCTCAGTAAGGAGCCTGCTTCTCCCTCTGCCTCTGGCTCCCCCTGCTTATGCTCTCTCTCTCTCTGGCAAGTAAACAAGTAAAATTTTATTTAAAAAAAGAAAAATAATTATACAAATACAGCATCTGTTAGATGTGACTTGATAGTAATATGAGGAGAAAAACTTAAAAATTCATGTATATAATAAAAAAATCTTTTAAAAAACAGGGGGGTCGCTTGGGTGGCTCAGTTGGTTAAGTGACTGCCTTCGGCTCAGGTCATGATCCCGGAGACCAGGGTTCGAGCCCCACATCTGGCTCCCTGCTCAGCGGGAAGCCTGCTTCTCCCTCTCTCGCTCCCCCTGCTTGTGTTCCCTCTCTCGCTGTGTTTCTCTCTGTCAAATAAATAAAAAAAATCTTTAAAAAAAAATTCATGTATATATACATATACGTTTATTTAACTTAATTGTAATTTACATTAGTAAAATTTACTTTTTGGTGTAGAGTTCTGTGTGTTTTGACAAATGCAGTCATATAACCACCACAATCCAAATACAGAACAGTCCATCATTCCCTAAAAATATCCATATGGTACCTTTTGGAGTCAAAACCTTCTCCCACCCTTAAGTCCTATAGCACTGATGTGTTCTCTATCCCTATAGTTGAATTTATCAACTATTCCTTTTATGAATTTCACTTTAATGCTGCATTTAAGAATTCTGTCTAACCTAAGGTGACAAGGATTTTTCTCCTTGGCTTTCTTCTAAAGTTTCATAGGTTTACATTCAGGTTTGTGATCCATTTCAACTGAATTTTTAAATAGGAAATACAAGGTCAAGATTCACATTTTTGCATATGAATGCCAACGACTCCAGCATCATTTGCCGAAAAGACAGTCTTTTCTCATTGCACCTTTGTAAAAACATCAATTGGCCCATATTTGTGCCAATCTATTCCTGGACTCTATTCTGTTCTATTGATCCACGTGTGTCTATCCTTTTGCCAATACCACACTGTCTTTATTAGTGTGTAATTGGAGTAAGTCTTGAAACAGATAGTGTGAGTTCTCTAACATTGTTCGACTTTTCCAAAATTGTTTTAGCTTTCTAGTTCTTTTACCTTTCCATATAAATTTTATAATTAATGCTGGGATTTCATTTTGGGATTGTGTTGCATCTGTACTTCAATTTAGAGAGAATTGACATCCTAACAGAACTGAGCCTCCTAATCATGTTCTATTGCTCCATTTATGTAATCTTTTTTGGTTTCCTTTATTGATATTTTATAGTTTTCAGCATAAAGATTCATCATATATTTTGTTATATTTGTCCTTAAGTATTTCATTACTTTGGTGTAGTTATAAATTATATTGTTTATTTAATTTGGTTTTCCAATTGCTTGTTGCCAGCTGCGTCTCTATATAGAATTATGATTGATTTTCATATTATGACTTTAAGTGCTATGACTTTGCCAAATTCATTAATTAGTTGTAGGAGGTTTGTGTAGATTGAATAGAATTTTCTACATAGACAATCATTTTTGACTATAATAGACACAGTTTTGTTTCTTCCTTTCCCATCCACATGTCTTCTTTATTCCCTGGTCTTTTTGCATTAATTAGAATTTTATGGATAATATTGAATAAGAGTGGCAAAAGTAAACATCCTTTCGTGTTTCCAACTTTAGGAGAAAACATCCACGCTTTCACTGTTAGGTATGATGCTTTTTTGCAGATGCCTCTCTCTCTCTCTCTTTTTTTTAAGGTTAGAGAAGTTTCCTTCTGTTCCTAATTTACTGAGAGATTTTGTCATGAACAGATGTTAAATTCTGTTAATGCATTTTCTGCATCAATCGAGATTATCATGTGGTTTTTCTTCTTTAACCTGTCAGTGCAGGGAATTACATTCCTTGATTTTTGAATTTTGCAATTTGGGACCAGCAAACTAGGGCAAAACCCTAGGCAAGTCAGGAGAACAAAGGAGAGGAATGTTACTTTATAGAGAAAAAGGATTAAGTTGGGAGGGATTACTTTGAAGGAAAGTCCCTTTGCGCAAAGTGGGAGTTCAGGGTGATGACTATTTCTCATTGGCTGAGTTGTGGCAGTTTCTCATTGGCCGCACTATTGTTGGGCCAAGAGAAGATCTTCCTTCTTGCTGGAGTAGTAAAGCAAGCTTCCTCTTGCTGGGAATGCACGGTCTGTTCATGTTGGGTGTCTGCAATTGACAGGGTTGGTAAGGGGTGAGAGCTCCCCCTGCTGGCCTCCCGGCTCCATTTTATTTTATTTATTTATTCTTATTTTTGTTGTTTTTAAAGATTCATTTATTTATTTTAGAGAGAGCAAGTGAGCAGCGGGGAGTGGTAGAAGGGGAGGGGAAAGAGAGAATCTTAAGCAAACTGCTACAGGACTTGCTCTCCTGACCCTGAGATTAGGGCCTGAGCCAAAACCAAGAGTCAGACAGGCTTAAGCTACTTAGTCACTCAGGCAACAACCCTCCCCCCACCCCACTCCATTTTGAAAGAGGTTTCCTTCATTCAGTTTCACAAGATTGATCAGGAAATGAGAACAATATGTGCCTTTCTTTCCCAATGAACATGTTGGGTGGGTCAGCAAATTTTTTAATGAGATAATAGAATAAAAGTGCTTCTGAAACTATAAAATTACATATAGGGGCACTGGGGTGGTTCAGTCTGTAAGCATCTGCCTTGGGCTCAGATCAAGATCTCCGGGTGCTGGGATTGAGCCCCTTGTCAGGCTCCCTGCTCAGTGGGGAGTCTGCTTCTCCCTCTTCCTCTGCCCTCCTCCCTGTTCATGAGCTCTCTCTCTCAAATAAATAAAATATTTTTTAAAAATTACATATAAAAGTGAAGGATTAGTAGTAGTATAAACTGAGATTGGATGAAATAGCTTCCTTTCTCAAAAATCATCAGTTCATTCTTTCATCCGGCCATTTGTTGTCTATCTTCTAAATCCCGGTAGCTGTTCTTGATATTAAGGACACAAAGATGAACAAGGGGAATATTTCCCTCGAGGAGGAAATAGATAACCCATGCAGCTATTCCACAGAATTAAGTATAACTTCTTAGCATGCCATTCTTTTTTTTTTTTAATATTTAATTTTTTGATAGAGAGAAACACAGCCAGAGAGGGAACACAAGCGGGGGGGGGGGGGTGTGAAAGAGGGAGAAGCAGGCTTCCCGCCGAGCAGGGAGCCTGATGTGGGACTCGATCCTGGGTCTCCGGGATCATGACCTGAGCTGAAGGCAGTTGCCCAACCAACTGAGCCACCCAGGCGCCCCCCTTAGCATGCCATTCTTAATCTGGTACCCAAGTGTCTCATCTTATCTCCCACATTTCCTTACATAAACTTAATTCAGAGCAGCCACATCCGACCATTACCGTTCAGAGCACTTTCACACCCTTTGCCTTTGTGCTGTTATATCAGTCCAGAATCTACTCATTACTCACTCATTGAACATAGACATACTGGGCTCTTTCCTTATATTACATATTACGCTAGGCATCAGGAACATGTTGATAAATAAGATCTTACCCTTACTCTTCCTTCAAAGATCTTAGCCTAAGAGGAGAGAACCATCTTTCCCCTCCTCACCTCGTAAAATTCTCTTTCTTCAAGGTTCAAATGGAATCGAGGGTCCCTGTGTAGCTTTCCTGGATTCCTTTTTCTCAGTATATAGCTTAAAATTACTTTGCACCTTTTTCATTTCTCCTGTATTAAAAGGACGTGATTTGTATGCCTCTTCCTCCAGACCAGGAACTCCTGGGCAAGGATCATGTTTTACCCCTTTCTGCATCCCTGAGAGCTAACCGCTCTCAGCAATAGTTGGCTGAATTGGGTACAAAATCCTGAACCTCAGGCCAGCTGGCAGAAGGCATCATCAAATCAAGAGACACACACTGAACTGAATTAAAAGGTGGAGGAACCCAAGTAATCCAAGCCACCCAGAAGGAGATTTTTAGAATACACTGGAGAGCTGATTATTTACATTTATTCCAGATTTGTTTATTTCTTGCGTAAACTCCAACATGACCTCCAGTAGTCTGTCTGTCAGGGGACAGACCTAAGCCAAATATTCTTAGGTCATTCCGAGAACAAGAAGGGCACGTCTAGGACACTTAGAATTGCCCAAGCGCTAGCTGTCTGCACTTGGGAACTTAGAATCCTAATGACCAGAGCTGGAAGGTATCTTTAGAAATTATAAATTCCCTTTCAGAGAGAGGCCTCTGACTGATTATCCAAGGTCACACAGCTAGGAGAAATATTCACATATAGAAGCACCGACAGATGAACGGTCTATTTACTCTCTCCTCTGTTGTAGAACGTCCTGGAAATGAGGATCATACCTCTTGCCCGAAAGGGTCAAGAGTTACTATCCTACTGTTTTCCTGACACTTTTACCTTTCCTGTTTTTGGAGGTGGACAAGAGCTTTTCAGAGAATCCTGTTACTCCTACAACCTGTGGCTCTTGCCCCTCCTCCCCCAGGACACAGTGTCGCAGCAACAACTCAGGGACACAAGTCAGAAGTCCCAGACTCTAGTTCTAACTCTTGTATCAGCCAGCTGTGGAACCTTGGGCATGCTGCTCAGTCCCTCCCAGCTTCAATCTCACCATTAGGACAAGAGTGTTTGGGTCTAACATTTTATAATTTTACCTCCTTATTCTCCCTGTGGACACAGTGGAAGATTCATCAGACTGTGGACTGAGAAAGCACAAAGAGAGAATGGACCTTTCCTAACCTAACTCCAGAGGCTTGCTCTCTCTCTCTTTTTAATAATTATTAACCTTTTTAGAGGGCCACTGATTTAAGCAGCCATTGCTTTCCTTCTTCATAGTCAAGATTGTTTTCTTGTGACCCCTTTGTAACATCTTTATTGAGCTATAATTCACAAATCATAAAATTCATGCATTTAAAGTATGTAACTCAGTGGGTTTTTTAAAAAAGATTTATTTATTTATTTTAGAGAGAGTGTGTGTAGCAAGCAGTGGGGAGGGGCAGAGGGAGAAAGAGAAAGAGAATCCCCAGCAGACTTTCCACTGAATATGGAGCCTAACATACAGGGCTTGATCCCATGACCCTGAGATCATGACCAGAGTTGAAATTAAGAGTGGACCCTCACCTGACTGTCACCCAGGTGCCCTGCAATTCGGTTTTTTAAAGCTATATCCAGAGCTATGCATCCAACAGCACAATGTACATTTAGAATATTTTCATCACCCCAAAAACAAATCCCGTACCCTTTAGCAGTGACTCTCTGCCACCACTCCATCCCCCCAGCACTAGGCACTGCTAATCTACGTTCTACATCTATGGATTGCCTCTTCTGGAAGTTTCATGGAAGTGGAGTCATCTAAGATGTGGTTCTCTGTGACTGGCTGCTTCTCTCACTTATAATGTTTTCAAGGCTCATCCACGTTGTAGCATAAATCAGTACTTCATTCATTTTTGGGCAACATAAGATTCCATTGTATGAACATACTGCATTTGTTTATGCATCCATCAATTTTTTTTATCCGCAGTTAAGAGACATTTGGATCGTTTCCACATTTTGTCTGTTATGAATAATGCTGCTATGAACATTCATATACAAGTATTTGTGTAGACATGGGTGTCCCATCCTCTTGAGTAACAGGAGTGTAATTGCTGAGTCATATGGTTACTCTATGATGAAGTTTTGGGAACGGTCAAATGTATTCCTAAATGGCTATACCATTGTACATTCCCAGCAGCACTGTAGGAGGGTTCCACTTTCTCCACATCCTTGACAACACTTGTTATTGTCTTTTTTATTATAGCCATTTTTGATGGTGTGAATTAGTATCTCATTACAGCTTTGACTTGCATTTTCTTAATGACTAGTGATGTTGAACTTTTTTTCATGTGCTTATTGACCACTGCTGTATCTTTGAAAAATGCCAATTCAAATACTGTGCCTATTTTTAATTGAGTTCTTTGTCTTTTTATTGATGTGTTGTAAGAGTCCTTTGTATATTCTGCATACTAGATCCTTATCAGATATGTGATTTACAAATGTTTTCTTCTATTTTGTGGGGTGTCTTTTCACTTTATTAATAGTGTCCTGTGAAGTACAAAAATGTTTTTAATTTGGGGAAATCCAGTTCATCTATTTTTTTTCTTTTGTTGTTCGTGGTTTTTATATCATAGCTAAGAAATAATTGCTTAATCCAAGACAAATATTTATATCTGTTTTCCTTTAAGAGTTTCATGGCTTCGTTTTTAAGATTTTATTTTTAAGTAACCTCTACACCCAATGTGGGAGCTTGAAGTCACAGCCCCATTCAAAAGTTCCATGCTTCCCCAACTGAACAAGCCAGGTGCCCCAAGAGCTTTATGGCTTTAGATCATATCTTTATATCTTTGATCCATTTTAAATAATTTGTGTATATAGTGTGATGTTGACATTCCAACTTCCACCTTTTGTATGGTGATAACTAGTTGTCCCAGCACTACTTATTGAAAAAATAACTCCTTTTTCATCAAATTTTCTTAGCATCTTGTAGAAAATCAACTGACCACAAGTGTAGTGTTTTATTTCTGGAGTCTCTGTCCTATCCCATATCTGTCTTTATGCCAGTAAAACACTGTGTTGATCACTGAAGCTATGTAGTAAATTTTGATATCAAGAAGTGTGAGTCCTCAACTTTTTTTTTTTCTTCAAGATTTCTTTGGGATCTATTCTGGATCTTTTGCACTTCCATATGAATTTCAGGATCAGCTTATCAATTTCTGCAAAAAAAGGCAGCTGGGATTTTAATAGGGATTGCAGTGAATCGGTAGATTAGCTTGGAGAGTATTGCTGTCTTAACATATTAAGCCTCTGGTCAATGAATACAGAACGTTTTTCCATTTATTTAGACCTTTAATCTCTTTCAGTATTTGTATTCAATGTACACATCTTGCACTACTTTTGTTAAATTTATTCTTAACTTTTTCATGCTATCATAAATGGAATTCTCTCTCCCCCCAACTTTTTAAAAGTAGGCTACATACCCAGTGTGGATCCCAACATGGGGCTTGAACTCATGACCCTGAAATCAAGAGTCAGATGCTTGGGGTGCCTGAGTGCCTCAGTCAGTTAAACATCCGACTTTTGATTTCAGCTCAGGTCATGATCTCAGGATTATGAGATTGAGTCTTACATTGGGGTCTGTGCTCAGTGCCAAGTCGGCTTGTCCCTTCCCCTCCCTCTGATTGCTCTCTCTTTCTCAAATAAATAAAAAAAAAGATTTTTGTAAAAAAAGAGTCAGATGTTTAACCAACTGGGCCACATAGGTTCCCCTGGAATTCTCTTTTAAACTTTTTTAAAAAAGATTTTATTTATTTATTTGACAGAGAGAAACACAGCTAGAGAGGGAACACAAGCAGGGGGAGTGAAAGAGGGAGAAGCAGGGAGCCCGATGTGGGACTCGATCCCGGGTCTCCGGAATCATGACCTGAGCTGAAGGCAGTCGCTTAACCAACTGAGCCACCTAGGCGCCCCTATTTTACTTATTTTACCTAATACTTATTATTTCCCTTTTTCTGTTGATTTAGATTTGGATTACTCCTCTTTTTCTACCTTCTTTAGGTGGAAAGTTAGGTTTTTGTTTTGAGATATTTCTCCTTTTTACTATGGGCACTTAAAACTATACACTTCCCCCTAATCTTGCCACATCTCATGAAATTTCCCTTTCCCCCTCTTGCAGCCAAGGCAAGGGCAACATGATTTAGGCTTGATCATTTGGACCCTCCCACCATGACTTTGAATCTTGAACAAATAGTGTAAGAACACAGGGACAGAGCAGAATTCATTTATGATGGCAGGATGCAGTGCTGATGGAGGTAGGGGTTCCAGCTATGTTCCCCTTACCTAGACAATTCCTCTGTTGTGACATTGGCTGAGATTCCTGGTTCTATTTTCTCAGCTTAATTAGCTAACCTTCCTATCAAACTGAGGATTACTTGATAACCTTCCAGTATGTTTATTTCTTCCTTAAGTTGGCGGAGTTGGTTTCTTTTGCTGGAAAATAAGAATCTTGGCATACTGCTGAGATAAGGATTAGGGAGAAAGAGAAAGCATAGGTCTTTCTCTTTTCTTTTTGTAAAACTTTCTTTGTAAACTTCTGTGTTGCTAGTATTGTTGTATTACTTGTGTTATTTAAAAATATACTTTTATAATTGAGAGCCTAGGGCAACTGGGTAGCTCAGTCATTAGGCGTCTGCCTTCAGCTCAGGTCATGATCCCTGCGTCCTGGGATGGACTCCCGCATCTGACTCCCCGCTCAGCGGGAAGCCTGCCTCTCCCTCTCCCACTCCCCCTTCTTGTGTTTCATCTCTTGTTCTCTCTCTCTCTCTCTCAAATAAACAAATAAAATCTTTTAAAAAATAAAATAAAATGAGAGCCTAAAGCACAGTAGGGTGAAGAGAAGTGGTAGGATATAAAATATGAAACTAAAATGAAGCCATATTGTACAAGGTCTTGAATATCGTTTTGAGGATTCTGAATTTAGCCCAATAAGTATGGGGGAATTTACAAAGCAGAAAAACGATGACATGATCAGATCTATGCTTGTTTTGTTTGTTTATTGCATGTAGATGGATAAGAATTCAGAGAAATTAGAGGCCAGGAGAATAATTAGGAGGAAGCTACTGATTCTCCTAGTTCACAGACAAGTAAAGCAAATCTCCCAATCTGGAGGAGAGAGAGAGAGAGAGAAAGAAAGATTGTCAGTCAAAGGTTGAGTTTTCCAGAAGCAGATGTTGAGACAGTTGAGATAGAAGATAGTAACTGGGGAAAGGAGCAGAATTGACAAGA
Organism: Spilogale gracilis; assembly: GCA_004023965.1. Classification (NCBI taxonomy): domain Eukaryota; kingdom Metazoa; phylum Chordata; class Mammalia; order Carnivora; family Mephitidae; genus Spilogale; species Spilogale gracilis. Next base: position 144,859 of record PITA01002454.1, read on the forward strand.
GGGAGAAATCAGACTTCGATGTAGATATGACAGAGACCCAGCCCCCCTGGCAAGGAGCTCTGGAGTGAATACAGCTTATCACAATTGCCCTGGAGTGGGCCAGAGTGGCTGAATCTTTACACCTTTGCTTTGCTCAGTCACCAGATGAGGACAGCCCCGGGAGGAACGTGACCTCCTGCAGGACTGTTCTCTGCAGGCGAGACAAACATGAAGAACTGAAGCAGCTACGGGCTAGCAATCTGCTGCCTCTACTCCCTGTAGCTAAATGGCTAGACTTTCCTTGAAGACAGAACTGGGTGGTACACCTCCAGGCCTGCCACAGAGAAAGATGAGTGACTGTATCTTGAAGAAAAGCAAGAGAGTAGAAAAGGGGGATGAGATTCTACAGATACTCTATATTCTAGGTGGAGATAAAAAGGGAGTAAATAAAGGTTAACAGTGAGATCTTTACACTGATATGATTTGATAGTAATTCTGTTTAACTGATAGTAAACAGCAGAGATAAAAGGCTTGGGGAGAAAAATAAGGAATTTTATTTAGAACATGTTGACTCAGAAATGTCTGCAAAATATTAAGGTGGAGATGATTTTCAAGAATCAATGTAAATGGGGGGTATGGAGGTCAGGAGCAAGTGCTATATTGAGCATATATTTTATATATATTATATCTATATTCTTACTTCATATTTGTAATGCCTCTATGAAGTAGAGGCATGTGTTATTTTTATTATACCCTTTGCTTATGAAGAAACTAAGACTTGAAGAAATTAAATGCCTGGCTCAAAGAAGTAAAACTCAAGTCTGATGATAAAACACCTGCTTTCAAAGACAAATTTATATTGTTTCCCATGGAAAACACCACAGACAGATGGCATTTAAAGCCATGAGAATTAGCAGATCATACACAAAGGGTACAGTTCAAGTGGGAACAAAAAGAGCCAAAAAATGGAATTCTAAGGAAGCTACATTTCCAAGGTGAATGGAGTAAGATGACAAAGGCAAAGGGATTGACCAAGTCGCCAGACAGTTTCTAAAAATTAGAAGTATGATATCTCAGAAGGCAGGGTGAAGAGAAGGTTCTATTCCACAAAGGAAAATGTTGCAGATATCGTGTGGGATGAAGAGTTTACAGTTAGAGGTCATTGATGACCTTGGAGCAGTTTATAGGGAAGTCAGGCTGCAGTGGTTTAGGAGTGAGCAGGAGATGAGGAAGTTGAAGCAAAAAACTTTCCCAAAAGTTTTGCAAAGTAGAGGGGAAAAAATAATGCCATATACATACATAAGGAATTTATTAATAATATTATTAAGTAATTAATAACTCTTTGCTCCCATATTACTTATCCTTGACACTTTCACCATTTCTCTGGTTATTTCTGTCTACCTCTATTGTACCAGCATCCCTTCCCAAGTCTGATGTGCCCGGAAGCACCGCGTGTTGTTTATTTTGGTTGTGGATGGACTTGCTGTTTTTGTTAGGTATTTTGAATGCCTCAGGTGATTCTGTCTTTGAAGGATGTGCCATAGACATCCCACAGCCCCACCCAACTCCATCATCTGTTTTCCACAAAGATAGATAAGCAGCCCTTCTCAGACCAATTCAGCAAAGCATGCAAGTTCTTAGGTGCTCAGCAAACCAAGAACTCTGTCTGCCTATCTTCCTCCCTTCCCTTCCCCGCCCCCAACCTCTTGGGGGGCAGATCAGAGAGAAGGACCTGCCACTCCAAACCTTCTGGGATATAATGTCCCAGATGGGGAATCTGTTTGATTTTGTCGTGAGCTGAGATCTTCCCTTGGCAACGCCCATCAGTCCAGCCTTTTTTCAGAGGGGGCTGGAGAGTAATCAACACCGCCGACCACCTGTGCACAGGAAGATACCTACAGCCACACCAGCGATGATGAAACTGCCCACCAGGACACCCAGCACCAGCGAAGTGTAGGAGCGTCTTGCTTGGCTCTCTGGAGAACATACACAGAGTTAGCCTGAAGAACATACCCCCAAGATTCTCCACGGTTTGGGTCAAACCCTAAGGGAGTCCTACCCCAAAGGAAGGGGGTTAGTTCACCAAAAGACATAAGCTGTGTATACTCTCTCCCAACCCCCCAGCCCTGGACCTCCTGTTGCTCAAGGTATCCATCCTTAAGGTCTACCCATTTGCCTGGAACCCATCCAATACTGAGGCCCACCCCTGATCCCATCCTACCTTTTGAGTTTTTCGAAGTGCTATATTCCTTCACGTACTGCACACAGGTGTCCTGCAGGAATTCTTGCACTTCGTACCGAGTGCGATTGTAGGAGTTGAGCTGATGCAGAGTGTAGGTGACCACCTTGGAGGGTGCCTGGGGCCCTGCTACCCATAAGGCTGTCTCTGGCTGGAAACTCACAAAGGAGCTCCCATTCACAGCCACTTCGAAGAAGACGTGGGCTGGAGAGCCCTCAGGAGGCAACTCACAGCCCAGGAAGCAGCGAATGGTCAGAGGAACTGTGGAGGGGGGATTCAGGGTCAGAGAGCTGTGTGGAAAGGCTGCCAGGTGTGGGAGGATGTCCACCAGGGGAAACATGAACTTTTGGGGTCTAGGGTGGATCAGGGACAGGGCTGCCCGACAGGGTCTACCCCGAGGTCATGCCAGCAAGAAGAGGGCCTGACGGAGGGCCCAAAACTAGGACACCCACTCCTCATCAGGCTCAAGCTCCCACCTAGCAATCAGCAAAGGCAGGTGCCCCGGCACTGGGGTCCTCAGAGCAGCCAGCTCACGTAAGACCTAGCCAGCCCTCCACGAAGAATCCCGCCCTTTCCTTACACCCCTCCCCTTTCTCCAAGGCCCGCCCCCACCAAGTCCCTCCCACCGGCCACGCCTCCCAGCTGCGAGGGCCCGCCTTCACCCGTCCCGCCCAGCGCCACTCACAGGTCAAGCGTCGCTCCCGGTGCACGAGCAGTACCATCATTTGGAACTCATTCAGGTAGGTCTTCAGGCGGTGCTCTGTGTGCACCCAGCTCTCGGGCGCCTCCAAGGACTGCAGCTGGACGATCGTGACGTTGCTGCCCTGGCCTTCCAGTCTGTGCGTTATTAGACCCCCAAGCGACGCGTTGCCCCGGTGCCACACTTGATAGGGGTCACGGAAGTAGGAGATCTGGAGCATGTGGAGGCCTGCGGGTAGGTGTCAGCGCGTGGGCCAGCGTGAAGCTGGAGATAATAACCCCCTGCCCAAAGGCCGGCCGCCCACCTTCTCCAGAAGGTGGAGAACGGCCTCTGGAGAGGCCGTTCACAGTTATAAAGTGTTCTTTCACCCATCCTCCCACAGCCCTGTCCGGAGCACAGGACAGGGATTATTATCTTAGTTTTACAGATAAGGAGACTGAGGCTGGGAAGAGCAGAAGCCACCTGCCCCAGGGTAATCCAGTCAGTGGAAGAGCCACTCGGATCTTTCTCTTTCTCACCCCTAACTACCCCAAATTCCGGTTGGTCAACACATGCTAACCTACAATAAAATCCTGTTCCATCTGCTGTGAGAATTCTTGGACTCCTCTGCCACTGCCCTACTTCAGGCCTCATGGGTTCTCATCTGCACTGGGGTAGTAACTTCCCTTCCTCACTCCCTGCCCTCATTCTTCAGTTTCACTCCTTCTGATCTCCATCTGACCCAGTAAGATTATGCCCTTCTCCTACTTAAAATGCTCCAGTGACACATTTGCCTATCAATAATAGTAATAATTGCTATTAAGTACTTAGTATGAGCCATACACTGTACCTACACATATTATTATCTTATTTGTGCTTTCCTCCCATTAGCTCAATGCACTGGCTACTGTCATTAACCTTAGTCCATAAGGAAGCAGGCTACAATGATATAGCAGAACCAAGGTTTGAGTGTAGGCAGTGGGAGTCCAACACCTTTAGCCACTCAGCCATACTGTCTTCCCATAGGGTGTCTGTCCACAGAATGAAATCCGAAGTCTTTAGCTTGGCATTCAAGGCTGCAGGAGACCAGGTCCCAACTGCCTTCTCTGGCCCCTTCCTGTCCTTAGATATAATGGGCCACTTGGAGCTCCTCATGCTGCCTTGGCTGACAGCAATAGCATTTCCAGGTTGCTTTGCCTCCAGGCAGACTTCTCTTTGCGCCTCATAAGGACCCAGCTCTGTTGCCCTCTCCTTGTAGAAGTTTTCCTAATGCCTCTCCTGTTTACCTTCCCAGACACAGGAACGCCTGGGTGGCTCAGATGGTTAAGTGTTTGCTTTTGTCATGATCTCAGAGTCTTGGGATCGAGCCTCACATCAGGCTCCTTGCTTAGCAGGGAATCTGCTTCTCACACTCCCTCTGTCCCTTCCCCTGCTCGTGCTCTCTCTCTCTCAAATAAATAAATAAAATTTATAAATAAATACTTACATACCCTCCCAGACACAGTGGGTCTGTTTCAATGACCCCAGATTTCACATAACTACCTTCAAGTATGTAACTGTCTCCAAATATACAGACTATACCGGGCTCCGCTAGGCTATAGAATTATGTCTGGTTATCTGCCTTCTGTACCTAGTAAGGGCCTGGCACAGGGTTTATGTCCAGAGAAAGTGTGAGGAGTGGATGAGTCTAAGGTTGTCATTCTGTGTGGGGTGTGTGTGTGTGTGTGTGTGTGTGAGTGTGTGTGAGTGTGTGACTTGTCCATGTTTGCATATGAAAAGTTGTGCTCTGTGTCTGCAGGCATGAATAGGTAGATCCTGTAGAACCCTAGATAAGGTTCTTAAATGCCGTGCACCCAGTCTCCTCTCCTGCAAATTGGAGATAACCCTGAGATTCTTAACTGCTCTGAGCCCAGTCTCCTCCACTGTAAGATGGAGATAATCTTATTGCCCATGGTAGAGATATGGGGGAGGGGAGGATTAGATGAGTCAGTGTGTGTATTAACTGTGGTGAGTGCTCCTAGAATTCTGGTGATTTGCTCCCTCTCTTAGTCTGGGGACGATAGCTCTAGAGCTTGTGGGAAAAGAGAGGAGGTCCCTGTGCAGTCACAATACAAAGCAGTAACTCTTCTCTGCGTAAGGAGCCACTTGAGGCAGTCTGACCCCTGTAAGTTCATCCATGGACCACAGCTTGTCTTTCCGCAGACTTGCCCCCACCTCCTGCCACCCATCTTCCACCTTCTCTGCTCTCCTATTCTGCCTTGCTTCTCTTAGCCTCAGTCTCTCCAGTGGCTTCCCTCCATCTCTCATCTCTTCTGAGTCTTTCCTGGACCCACCCCATCCACATCAGGTCCAGCTCTCCCTCTCCAGACTCACCCCCTCTCCCCAGGACTAATCTCCTTACCCTTTCAACCCCTCCCTTTCCATTTCTCCGTCCTGGTCTTGTTCCTCCAGCCTCTTCCATCACCCCCTTCCCGGGTGAAGTGCACTTCCTCGCTTTGGTTTTGGGATATAAATCAGTCCTCAGAATCCTGCCTGCCCCAGAGAGAGATCTGGCTGATTGCAGGCACAGGCACTGTGGGAGAAGTGCTCCTCTGGTCTTTTCCCCCTACCCAGACAGGCTGAGAGTCTCCAGAACCATCCTGAGAAAGGAGATGTACTCACCATCTGAGGCTTCCTGGCTACAAAAGGCCCAGCCGGGCAGGAGCAGTAGAGGCAGCAGGGGCAGCAATGCTGTCAACATCCTGGAGCCCAGGTTCTTACCCCACCTGGGCTCCTGACTCGGGCAGGCAGGGGACTCCGCTTGCTGCAGCCTAGGGGGAAAAGAAGTGAGACTGTCTGGAAGGGGAGGAGGCTGAACAGAGGAGGCTGGAAGGTGGCCAGGGGATAGGAGGAGGAAGAAGGCAGCCGGCTTATAAAGTGTTATTCCTACCCTGCCTCATTTCCTACTAGGGGGCTGGCCTCCCTCTTGCCCTTCCCTTGCCCCGCCCTGCATCGGGCCCTCGTGCCCAGACCTGCCTTTTCCCTTTTCCCTTTTCCCTGGGCCTCTTCCAAACAGGGAGCGGAAAAGGGGGAGTCAGATTCAGAGAGAAGTTCTGCCCTCGCTGAGTCAGGGGGTGGGGCATCTGCTTTCAACTTAGAGCACGCGCTAGGGTGTAGCAATCAGCAGGTTACTGATGGGGAAACTGAGGCCCAGAGAGGTACAGAGACTTGACCAACGGAAGTTTATATGTCGTGGTAGTAACAGATAAGGATTAGAGTTCAGTTTTCCAGTGTTCTGGCTACATTTTATCAGAATTATAGTAATTACACGATCAGGGATCTTGCTCTCAGAAATACACAGTTCCAAAATGAATATAAAACAGCTCACCGCAGTGCTTTTTGTAATAGGAGAGAATTATGAACAATCGAAATCTTATTAGAGGATTGGTCACTTAAAGCAATATTTTCAGACTGAGGTCACAGTCTACTACTCGATAATAAAAACAGTTTAGCAGGTCATGATTAGCAGGGGTTTGGGTTTTGTTTGTTTTTATGAAATAGAGCAGAATAAAAATTTTCAGTGCCTCCTTCTGGGACAGAGTAAGCATTATTTCATGAAGTATTTGTTCAGTTGTATACATGCATGTTTCAGTTTTGTATGTTTCAGTTATGTATGTTTCTGTGATGGATTTTGAATGGCAGTTTAAAATGTGTTTCTTACTCTGGGAAGCAAGTGGGAAAATTTGGAAGTCACTCTCCCAAACTGTGGTAATCCATATTGTGGAATACTATGTAGTAGTTAAAAAACCAAAAAACCAAAAAACCTCCCCTGCCTAATCTCCACTCTATTTCCATATTCCTGAAATTATATTACATATTCATTTACACGTTTATTGTCTGAATGTCCCGCCAGAATGTGAGCCCCAAGAGGTTGTCCGTCTTGTTTGCTACCTTGCTGGAAATAGTGCACATAATAAATAATATAATAAATAATCAATGTCAGCTAACAGATGACTGACTGAAATAGTTAAGATGTGCATAAATCTCTAAGAGTAAGTTACAAGACTTTAGGTTTCGAACCATTTGTGTGTCAACCACACACTTGACCCCTAAAAAACCTATTTCTTTATGGTAGTAAAGGAATCTGGAAGGATGTACATCAAATACAACAGTGATTTATCTCCAGTGATTTATTAGCAGGGAGGAGCCCGAAGTTAAAAGTTATATATGTGTATGCGTATGGGGTGTGTGTGTGTGTGTGTGTGTGTGTGTGTGTATTGGTGGCAATCTCACGGAAGGCCTTTTCTGTCTATTTTGTGAAGGGTTTTATCACTCTCTCTGTATTGTTTGAAAATTTTGCCCCTAACATGTGATGATACATCTTGTGTTGAGTTAAAAATACAAGTTCAAGTAATAAACTATGGTGGAAGAAGGTGCAGGTCATATGAGTTGATATACTGACATGAGACATTGATAAGTGAGAAAGGGAAGTGTGGAAAGATACATACAGGATAATTCCACCTAGTTTTAGTTTGGAATTTTACTTCTGTCTGAGTGATACGTGTGTGGCTGTGTATTGGCTTATATATGGGAAGAATATCAGGAGGGCTGGCTGTCAATAGAGATTAGCTCTGGGAAATGGGATTAGATAAAGGGCTGACGTGGGGGTTTTAACTTCTTTATTTTATATATTGTTCCTCCGAGGGAGAGTTGATGTCCCAGTGCAATCAGGGCAAACCCTGGACATATACCAGGCTCCCGTTCTCTGAACTGAATAGGAGCCACAGTGTCCCTGCTCACCTCTCAGTCATTGTAGATGAGCTTAGAAATAACCAAGTGTTTTTCCAGCTTGCCAAAATGGTCTAGTCAGAAGGAAAATGGCAACCTTGTTTTCCTGGATTGGGACTCAGGAAAAGTAGACCGTCTTAAATCACTGCCAGTTATACTGTTTTGGCTTTTATTAAAAAATTACTATGAAATATTCCATATTTGAAGAATTTTTTTATGCCTGAAGAATTTTATTACAAATATACTTCCCTCACTACCCAGCGGAAGAAATAAGATATTACCAATACAATTGAAGACCCTTATATTTCCTTACTATGACTTTCTCCTCCTGCTCTGTCACCAAAGTAACCACTAATCAGAATTCACCATTTCTCTGGGCTCCTGGGTGGCTCAGTCAGTTTAGTGTCTGCCTTCGGCTCAGGCCATGATCGCAGGGGTCTGCTTCTCCCTCTGCCCCCTGCCTCCTACTCATGCTCTCTTTTTCTCTCTCTCAAATAAATAAATTAAATCTCAAAAAGAAAAGAATTGACTCTTTCTCGTTTCCTTATTTCTGGATACTCTACTACATATGCATACATCCTTAAGCAATATGGGATGGTGGTTTGCATATTCCGAGTTTTGTATAAATAGCATTGAAGTGCACATATTTCTCTGCAACTTACTTTTTTCACCTAACATATTAATAAGATTGATCCATATTGTTTTATGTAGGTCCATTAATTTCCCCAGCTTTGTAATGCCATCTTATGAACGTACCACAATGTATTTATTCATTCTTCTGTTAAAGGTCCCCCCCACCCCAGTTTTTTTTTTTTTTTTCGCTATCACAACGTGCTGGTATGACTTTCTTGTATGTGTTTTCTTGTGCATATGTGGGAGAGTTTTGTAGGTGCAAACATAGAAGTGGAATTGCTGAGTCATAGGTATATTCATCTTCAACTTTACTAAAAATTGCCAAAATGTTTTGCAAAATGTTTGGGCCAATTTACATTCCCAACAGAGCACACGATTTCCCTCACTCCGAATCCCTGCCAACCCTTGGCATTGTCAGATGGTTGGGTGTAAAATGGCACTTCATTTTGGTTTCACTGTGCTTTATCTGATTCCCAGCGAGTTTGTGCATATTTTTGCTCTGCCTTTTTGTCTCCGTTGAGGGCTTGAGATGGAGGGTAATAAAGGATATGATTGGACCAATGTAGAATTGAGTGCACTTAGTCTGATCTATCTGGTAGGGCCTGCATCCCTGGGGTTCAGGCACCTCTATCCACAGAGCTAATCACAGGTGGGCCCTTCCCACCGAGCTAAGATCTGTCACAGACAGAGATGACAACAGCAATGGCTGCTTCCCAAACATCCTCACACACCAGTGTCCCCAAAATCAAATAGCAGAGACAACAATTATTATTATAGCTAACATTTATAGTGGGCCAGGAGCAGTGTTAAGCTCTTTACATAAATAATCTCCTTTTATCCATATGCCAGTCTTTCGAGGTGGTTTCATTCATGTCACCATTTTCCTAATAAACTGAGGCTCTGAGAGGGAGAGTGACTTACCTAAGGTCACACAACAAAAACTATAATTTCAACCCATGTTTCTCTGATGCCAAAGTTTGTGAATTTAAGCACCACATAGTGTCTCAAAAGTTTTGGGGGGTCACTCTCCATCCATACATTTTTGAACACATACTTCCAACACTCTTGAATGTTTATGTTATACATGATATAAAACATGCCCCAAATTCATACTGTGTGCTAGGCCTTTCTCGTTTTCTCTGGGGAGGATAGCACCAGGCTCATTGTCTCCCTGTTGAAGATGAGAAACTCAAGCCCAGAGAGGCTAAGTAACTTGCTCAAGGTCACACACCATGAAAGTGCAGAGCAGGGATTTGAACTCAAAAACAAAGGGGTATGGGTTTGGGTTCAGGGAGTGAAAAGAGAGTATTGGGGGTGGGGAAGCTGGTGAGTGGGGACAGCTTGAGGGGCAGCTCCACTTCCCCTTCTAAACTCAGGGTTGTTACGGGGAAGAGAATAGACGGGTTGTGGTTGGAGCCGGAGCCTATGCTTCACGGGGTCTGTGTGGGCGAGGGACAGAAAAATCACAGAGCAGAGCTGGCATAGGGCCAGCAGCTGAAGTCTGACAGATCTAAAGAACGAAGGTCCTATTGAGCAGAGGGAAGTAAAGGAAGCCAATGGTAGCATTTCCCACTCCAGAGAGCACATGCTAGGGGAAGATAAGGGAGACAGGAAGCAGAGCAGGGGCCAGTGCCGGTGCAGCCCCAGTGGGTGAAGAGAGGCTGGGCTGAGCCAGGGACTGGCGGTGTGCCCAGTTGGACTTCAGAAGACCAGAGCTCTCCTTCCCCTGTTCGCTACTGGAGGCAGGCAGTTTAACCAACCAGACCCAACAGATAACAATGGAGTGTGGTCCCTTCAGAGATCACCTCCTGCTTACGCTGTGGACTAGTAACACGCATTGAGAACTTACAAATGTGCTGGGCACTGTACTAAGCAAGCAGGATACACGTGTTTTATTCTCACAAGTGATCTATGAAAAGTATAAAGAAACAATTCACATTATTCACATCTTATAGATGAGGGTACAGAGGCAGAGAATAGTGAACTGACCCGTTCACCCAAAACATACGTTCATAATTAGACCATCCTGTAAGGAGAAATGGAGTGACTCATACAAAGTGCCAGGACGGAGTGTGTTTTCAGTAGGTGGGAGAGATAAGAAAGGGGTTTGGCTTTGGGGGGGGCAGCAAACAGAAGTGACCCTGCGGTAGGAAGAATGACAGTTGACATTAAGTATAATCTTCAATGGGAAGCAAGAAATAGATATAAATCTTACTCAAAATTCCCTTTATGTAGACACTAACCCACCCTGATTTAGAGAAGATGAAAAGAAGCCCGTAAGGTCCGAGTGGTTCGCGCTTTGCCTCCTCAGTGGGAGCCTGGCATTCCTGGCTCAGCCCCTGCCTATCTTTCCAGCCTTATCTTCCCAGGCACTCCAGTCTCAGCCAAATCTACTCCTCCTGATTTCCTGAACACAGAACACACAAATATTATCTTTTCGCTTTCCTTATCTTCTTTTTAGATAAACAGAAGTTTTTAATTTTAAAATGGTCAACTTTATAAATCTTTTCCATTAGTTCATGCTTTTTGTGCCTTGTTTAAGAAATCCGTCCCTATCCTGGGATCGTGAAGATATTCTCCAATTTATCTTCAAAAGCTTTATAGTTTTGTCTTTTAACCTTTAGGTTCCGTTATGTGAATATCCAGTTTTCCCAACACCACTTATTAGAATTCTGCCCTTCCTCGCTGATCTGCAGTGATATGTTTGACTTACAGTCAATGGGTTTATTCTGTTGCAATAGCCTGTTTTTCTCTCCCTGTACCAAGGCCATGTTATCCTAATTGGTATAGTTTTATAATAATACATATTCATCTATTAGAAATCAAGTCTTCCCACTTTGTTCCTCAAGAATGTCTTGGCTGTGTTTGTATGTTGAACTTCTCATACATAAACTTTAGTATCATTTTATCAGGTTGATAGGATTTTGGTTGGTTTGACATTAGATGTGTTAATGGTTATGGGGAGAATTGACATCTTCACAATATTAAATCATTCAATGCATGATAGCATATATCTCTTCATTTATCTATATCTTCTTTGGTGCCTCTCAGAGTTTTATAAGTTTATCTCTAGGCATGTTGCCCACCCTTTGATAGACTTTCTCCTCTGGGCCTTTCATATATTTTTTAAAAGATTTTATTTATTTCTTATGTCAGAGAGAGAGAGAGAGAGAGATCACAAGCAGGGGGAACAGCAGGCAGAGGGGGAAGCAGGCTCCCTAATGAGCAAGGAGCCCGATGTGGGACTTGATCCCAGGACCCTGGGATCATGACCTGAGACAAAGGCGGACACTTAACCAACTGAGCTACCCAGGTGTCTCCGGGCATTTCATATTTTAAAATGTTATTGAAAATAGTATTTAAAAGAAATGCCATGTTCTAATGGCTTACTGCTGGTATAAGAATATGATCATTTTGTTGCATTGATTCTGTATCTAGAAACCTTAATAAACTCTTTTATTTATTCCAATAATTGTAGATTCTTTTGAATTTTATATATGCGTAGTCATATCACTAGTAGATAGTGACTTTTATTTCTTCCTTTCTAATTTTTTATAGTTTCTTTATTGGGGGGAGGGGCAGAGGGAGAGGGAGAGAGAGAATCCTAAGTAGGCTCCATGCTCAGCACAGTGCCCTATGTGGGGCTCAATCTCACAACCCTGAGATCATGACCTGAGCCAAAATCAAGAGTCAGATGCTTAACCAGCTGAGGCACCCAGGTGCCTCTATAGTTTCTTTTTCTTAACTTATTGTTCTGGCAATGACCTCTAATACAATGTGAATAGAAACAACTTTTTAAAAGTATTCTTATAATTTTCCTGGTTTAAAAAGGAAAGTTTTCACCTTTATAACATTAAACATGATGTTTGCTGTTTTTTTTTATAGATACCCTTTATTGGATTAAGTAAGATTCCTTTTTTCCTAGTTTACTGAGTTTTTATCATAGATGTTTTGAGTTTTTCAAATATTTTATTATAATCTAATGAAATGATCATACAAGTTTCCATCTTTAACTTGTTTATGTGGCAAATGCATTAAGTTTCTAGTATCAAACTAACCTTGCATTACTGAGTGAAACAACTTCTTTATGATGTATTATCCCTTTTATGTATATTTTACTCTTTGGTTGTTTTTCTCCAGATGTCTCCAAATTCTCCCCACTCTTTCAAAGTCCTGCTGTGACACCACTTCTTCTGAGAAGCCTTCCCTAATGCTAGAAATGACCTCTTACTCTTCTTACAAACCCAATAGTATTTGCCTCTTGTTATAGCTCCATTGTCATCTTCTTTCCCTTGTCTTCTCTCCTGGACTCTAAATCCTGGAAGCATCTTTGTGCTCTCTTCTCAGCCCACTCCTTCCTTCTACGACCCAGAGCAGAGATGGTATGAAGTGTGATATAGGATGAGAACATGGGCTCAGGTAAAGCTGTCTGGATTTATATCTCAGCTCTGCCACTTGTTAGCTGTTAGATTTAGGGGACGACATTTGACCTCTCTGAGACCATCAGTATAATAGGAAGAATAATAGTACCTGTCTCTCAGAGTTGTAGTGAGAAGGAAATGAGCTGGTATAAGAGAATTACTTAGTACAGCTCTGGGCACATATTATTTCTTTTAGCTCACTCTGCAGTCATTACCACTACTGTATGCTTCAGCTACTCTGAGCCGCTCACAATTTATTTCTAAAAGCTTCTGGAGCCATCGTCTCTTCTTCCTTTATTTCCTCTAACGCGTTTACCTGCTGCTTCATTCTTTTCATTGAGCACATCTATTTATGGAGCACTTACTAGGTGCTAGGACCTGAAACAGATAAGATCCCCACTTAAGAAGAAGATGGTTGAGTAGGGGAGAGAGACATATAAACAAACAATGATAATATAGTAGGGTAAGTAATAAGATAAAGGACCAGGGGAGTGGAGAGGGGCTGAGAAGTATGTGCACCATGTAAGTTATGAGAGTAGAGTCCTCTGATTTGGGGGGTCAGAGAAGACTTCTCAAAGGAGGAGGGATACCTAAGCTGGTTCTGCAGAACAAGTGAGTGGTCAGAGTGGGGATAGGGCGGAAGGTGTGGGGGAAAAGTTGTTTCAGATAGAGGGAGAAGACAGTGCAAAGAATATAATATGAAAGGAGAAGTAAGGGGCATCTGGGTAATTCAATCAATTGGGCATCTGCCTTTGTCTCGGGTCATGATCCCAGGGTCCTGAGATAGATCCCCACATCGGGCTCCCTGCTCAGCAGAGAGCTTGCTTTTTCCTCTCCCTCTGCCTGCTGGTCCCCTTGGTTGTGTGCTCTCTCACTTTCTCTTTGTCAAATGGATAAAATCTTAAAAGAAAGAAGAGAAAGAAAGAAAAGAAAGAAAGAAAGAAAGAAAGAAAGAAAGAAAGAAAGAAAGAAAAGAAAGAAAACAAACCATAACAGGCCTGAGACGTTGGTAGTACTTAAGGATGGTCAAAACAGAACAAGTGTTGGGAGGCAGATGTTTGATGAAGTCTTTCCTACTATATTAAGAAATTGAGACTTTATCTTGAGGTGATGCTCATCTCCTTCTTTGCACCCCCAACACCTATTAGAGTAGGTGCCACCTACTCCAGGAAGTCTTTTTTATTTTTATTTTTTTTAAAGATTTTATTTATTTGACAGAGAGAAACACAGCCAGAGAGGGAACACAAGCAAGGGGAGTGAGAGAGGGAGAAACAGGCTTCCCGCCAAGCAGGGAGCCCGATGCGGGACTCGATCCCGAGTCTCCAGGATCATGACCTGAGCCAAAGGCAGTTGCTTAAACAACTGAGCCACCCAGGCGCCCAGGAAGTCTTTTTTAAAATAAGATTTCATTAATTTATTTGAGAAACAGAGAGATAGCAAAAGAGAGCACCAGCGGGGGTGGAGAGAGGGAGAAGCAGGCTCCCCACTGAACAGGGAGCCCAATGCAGGGCTCAATCCTGGGACCCCAGGATCATGACCTGAGCTGAAGGCAGATGTTTGACCAACTGAATCACCCAGGCTTCCCTCCAGGAAGCCTTCCCTAACTTCACACCCACAAGTCTGAGTTGGATATTCCTGCTATTCTACTATAGCCCTCTCTTATCACTCTTCATACCATGATAATTGTCTGTTTAAGCATCTGTCCTCCACACAAAAGCTGTAGGAGGGCAGGGAATGTGTTTTAAACGCTGCATCACCAGGCTAGCAGAGCACTTGGCACATAGTAAGTGCTCAATTGACGCTTACTGGGTGAATGAACAAATAAATAGGACATCCAGGGAAGGAAAGAAAATTGTGACTCACAAAATGTCTGGCCCTTAGAAAATTATCTAATCTTTTTTGTGGTGTCTGGGTAGCTCAGTTGGTTAGGGGTCCAACTCTTGATTTTGCCTCAGGTCATGATCTCAGGGTCCTGAGATGGAGCCACACATCAGCTCCCCGCTCAGCAGGAAGTCTGCTAGAGATTCTCTCCCTCTCGCCCTTCCCCCACTATCTCCCTCTTTCTTTCAAATAAATAAATCTTTAAAATCAATCAATCAATCTTCTTAAAAAATAAAATTATCTAATCTTTTTTGTGCCTCAGATTTCTCATCTGGAAAGTGGGGATAAAACAGAAATTATCCCAAAAGGCTATCATGGTCTTGCTTAATCATAGATCTTATATAGTGTCAAGGATGATTCTCAGTATGCTAAAAAGATCATTCTCGTGCAAATAGACAGTGAACATGGGTCAAATTACTACAGTTACTTCATTTAGCTCATTAATAAAGGGACTAGCAGGATGACAAAGCCAGTTCGAAATAAAATATAAAAACTGAAGTTTTTATAGTCAATGAAAAACATTGAAAAAAAATGAGATTGCTAAATTAAATGCTGAATGGATTAATGCCTCACAGGGTAATAAAACTATAACTTCTGGGATTGTCTTCACTATAGACGGAAAACGAAATCATCACAGTTTATCATTTTACTGATTGTAAAATGTCTGGGCCCTAACCAGTTGTGTAAATAATGTGAAACTTCTCTTTAGAAGCAGATGACTCTTTTTTGTTTTTCTTTTTTTTTTTATTGTTACTAAATTTTTTTTCCCAGTGTTCCAAGATTCATTCCCCATTTCCCACACCCAGTGCTCCACGCTTTAGGTGTCCCCAGTACCCACCATCAGGCTCTCCCATCCCTCCACCCCCCTCCCTCCAAGTCCCTCAGTTTGTTTCTGTGTCCAAAGTCTCTGTTGTTTCATTTCCCTCCCTGGATTACCCTAGTTCCCATTTACTTTCCTTTTCCCACTGTCCTCCAGGTTACCCCTCATGCACCGCAAGTAAGTGAAATCATGCGATACTTGACTTTCTCTTCTTGGCTTATTTCACTCAGCATATTCTCTTCCAGTCCAGTCCATGTTGCTACAAAAGTTGGATATTCATCCTTTCTGATGGAGGCATAGTATTCCATTGTATATATGTACCACATCTCCTTTATCCATTCATCTGTTGATGGGCACCTTGGCTCTTTCCACAGTTTGGCGATTGTGGCCATTGCTGCGATGAACATTGGGGTGCATGTGGCCCTTCTTTTCACTACATCTGTATCTTTGGGGTAAATACCCAGTAGTGCAATTGCAGGGTCATAGGGTAGCTCTATCTTTAATTTTTAAAGGAATCTCCACACTGTTTTCCAAAGCGGCTGCACCAGTTTGCATTCCCACCAACAGTGTAAGAGGATTCCCCTTTCTCTGCAGCCTCTCCAACACTTGTTTCCTATCTTGTTAATTTTGGCCATTCTGACTGGTGTAAGGTGGTATCTCAGTGTGGTTTTGATTTGAATTTCCCTGATAGCTAGTGACACTGAACATTTTTTCATGTGTCTGTTAGC